>PVKA01025440.1:0-32964 GCA_004027165.1 Ctenomys sociabilis | reverse complement strand
AAGGGAAACAACAGAAACAATACCTTTTACAATAGCACCTCGGAAAATGAAATACCTTGGGATTCACTTAACCAAGCAGGTCAAAGATCTTTTCACAGAAAATTACAACACCCTAAGAAAAGAGATTATAGAGGATTTCCATGCTCCTGGATAGGAAGAACCAACATCTTGAAGATGGCCATACTCCCAAAATTGCTGTACAGATTTAATGCAATCCCTATCAAACTGCCACCAACATACCTCCCAGACATAGAGAAATCATTCCTAAAATTTACTTGGAACCACAAACGACCTAGAATAGCAAAGGCAATCTTGGCCAATAAAGACAAGGCAGGAGTCATCACAATTCCTGACTTGAAATTATATTACAAAGCCACTGTGATAAAATCAACATGGTATTGGCAACAAAATAGTCCTGAGGATCAATGGAATAGATTAGAAGGTACAGAAGCATCTATGAACACACTCAGCCATCTGATCTTCGACAAAGGGGCCAATCATATTTACTGGAAGAAAGATAGCCTCTTTAACAAATGGTGCTGTAAAACTTGGCTTTCTACATGCTAAAAACTAAAACTTGACCCAGCTCTATCACCATGCACTAAGTTAAAGTCAAAATGGATTAAAGATCTAGACATTAAAACAGAAACAGTCAATCTCCTGGAAGAGAAAGTAGGAGGAACTCTTGAAGACATAGGGGTAGGTAAAGAGTTCGTGAACAAACATATATTCGCATGGGAAGCATTTGAAAGAATCAACAACTGGGATCAACTCTTCCTAAGGAGCTTCTGCATGTCAAAAGAAATTGTCAACAGAGTGAAAAGACAACCCACAAAATTTGAAAAAATCCTAACTAATAAGCAATTAGACAGAGGTCTGCTGTCTAGAATATATAAAGAACTAAGATATAACAGGGCCCTCAAATTTAAAGACCCAATTCAGAAATGGGCATCTGAGATGAATACATACTTCTCAGAGGACAAAATTAAAGAAGTGAATAAATATATGAAAAAATGCTCCACATCGCTAGCTATTTGTGAAATGCAAATAAAAACAACACTGAGATACCATCTCACTCCAGAAAGAATGGCTATCATAAGGAAATCAACCAACAACAAATGTTGGAGAGGTTGTGGGGAAAAGGGAACACTTCTCCACTGCTGGTGGGAATGTAGACTGGTACAGCCATTGTGGAGGTCAGTGTGGAGATGTTAGGTCTGAGAAGCCCACCGCGTGAAGAAAGACTCCAAGAGACGTCCTCTCATGCAAAAGCAAGGGGATTTTATTTTAGAAGCTGTGCCAGCACAGGGTCACCAGGCAACTGGGCCATGGCGACCCCGAGCCTTTGTTCGCTCAGGATTATATAGCACTAGTGGGCAGGGAAGCAGCAAGCGAGGTTCACAGAAGCCAATCGCGTATGTTAGTTGGGGTGACACTTGAAGGGATAGGACAGTTTATATTGTCCCTTACAGTAATTGGATGGTGCAGGGATCGGGAGGGGGAATTCCTGAAGGGGCCCCCGGTGTTCTGAGAACAGGTGGTCTTGGTTGTAAATCTTATCTATGCTGCAAGGGGGCTTCCTGTGCTGAAGGGTTGTAAATCTTATCTATGCTGCAAGGCACATAGGGGGCAGGGGGCTTCCTGTGCTAAGGGGTTGTATAATCTTATCTATGCTGCTAGGTGGGCATGTAGGGGGCAGGGGGCTTTCTGTGCTGAGGGGTTGTAACCATGTTAACTCTTAATGGCCCTTGCGGCCAGTGAGTTTGAATGGTGGGGGTTGGTATCTTAACTCTAGGCCCTAACAGAGACTCCTCAAAAGAGTAGGACTAGAAATCCCATTCAAGCCTGCTATCCCCCTACTGGGAATTTTCCCAGAGGAACTGAAAACATTGTATCATAGTGATATGTGTGTGCCTATGTTTATAGCAGCACAATTTGTGATAGCAAAATCTTGGAAGCAACCAAGATGTCCATCACATGAGGAATGGTTGAAAAAGATGTGGTATTTCTATATTATGGAGTATTACTCAGCTATTAAGAATTATAAGCTTGAAGTGTTTATACTGAAGTGGATGCCACTTGAACATATACTCATAAGTGAAATAAACCAGACACACATGTGTAAATATCGTATAGTCTCCCTAGTATAAGAAGTGAAAAGAAGAAATACAAATGGAAATGCACAATGACAACTAAAAACAATTGAGTCAGATAAGGCAAAGTGAATGGCATATGCTGCAGGATACTAATCAGCTTTTCTTCTGGATGGTTAACAACCTAAGTTCACAGATCAAAATTGGAGAAATAGAAGAGCCACAAGGCCAGCCAACATTTTGGCCCTAGCCTTTCAAGGTCAGCGAAGACTCAGGACATATGAGAACCTGTACTGCAACATTATGAAACTCAGTTGAGCTCCACATTTTCTAAACAAGGAGATTATGGAGCCACAGAGGAAAGAGATCGAAGTTCTATAGTGTGCCTGGGGAGAGTCACATGGAGAGAAAACTTTCTCTCAGGCTCTCACAGAGAGCAAACTGACTGTACTTCTTTTGAGAAGTGTCTGTTCTGATTATTTGCATATTAATTGGGCTATTTGGCTTTTTGGTGTTAAGGTTTTTGAGGGTTTTTTTGTTGGTTGATTTTGGTGGCACTTGGAATTGAACTTAGGGCCATCACAGCTACATCCCCAGCCCTTTGTATTTTATACTTTGAGACAGGGTCTTACTAAGTCCCTAAGTTGCAAGACTGCACTTGAACTTGTGATCCTCCTGCCTCAGTCTCATAGTGTGCACCACTATGGCTGGCTTTGAGTTCCATTTATACAGTAGATGATGGAGTGAATGTGTCAATAGGGTGCTGAATCTGTAGATCACTTTTGATAAGATGGCTATTTTGGCCATTTTAACCATGCCGATCCATGAACATGAGAGCTTTCCATCATCTAGGATCTTCTCCAATTTCCTCAGTGTTCTGAAATTTTCATTGTACAGGTCTTTTACATCTTTGTTTAGTTTGGTCCCTAAATATTTTATTTTATTTGATGCTATTGTAAATGGAATTGTCCTGATTTCTTTCTCAGCTAGCCCATTATTGGAGTATAGCACAGTTGTTGATTGTTTGAATGTCAATTCTGTGTCTCACTATGTTAAATTCATTTATCAACCCTAAGAATCTTCTGGTAGAGTCTTTAAGATGCTCTAAACTCTATACATCATCTGCAAACAAGGATAATTTGATTTCTCCCTTTCCTTTATGTATCCCTTTTGTTTTTTTGTTGCCTGATTGCTTAGGGTACAATTTGAAGAACTATATTGAAGAGTGGTAAGAAGGTATGTCCTTGGGGCTGGGGAGATGGCTCAGTAGAATAAGTTCTTGCCTGATAAGTACAAGAGCCTGAGTTCAATCCCTGGTTCTGCAAAAAAAAAAAAAAAAAAAAAAAAAAAAAAGATATGTCCTTGTCTTGTTCTTGGTCACTCTGCTTTTCAGTTGATACTTCTCAGCCCTTGGAACTGTACTAAGCAGTACCTCAAATGCCTGTGCACCATGGAATGCCAGGAGGGCGTGTGCTCTCAGCATCCATAGTATTTATGTGGCACTCTAAAAAATAAGCTTTGTCCTGTCTGTCAATGCATAAGACCAAAACAGCTCCATTTTGGATTTAAATGCCCACTACCCCTCCCACCTCTGCCAATATCCTGAGCTCCAAGAAATGGTAACTATGTACCTTTCCCCAAAACACAGTCAGTTTCTGAGGTAAGATTTAAGGACTCTTTTTCCTAACCATAAAACCCCTCACTAACTTACTGACCAAGGCACCTCCACACTCCCGTTTGAGCCACTGGAGTTAGTCAGCCTCCAAGGTTGTAAGCCTTTGAATTCAGCCAATGGATTTAAAGACCAGCTGCTTCTCCTGAGTTATGGATATTTTATCAGCTTTGTCCCATGTGCCTGCTATCTCAAATTTGGAAGCAAAATACATTGTCAAGATTTCTTGATGTTAAGGGCTTTATTATCTGCACCAATGTTTTGACTCTGGGCACTTATTTCCAACAACGTGAAATTAAGAAATTTATATCATGATAATTAATGTTACACAATGTTACAATTTACTGGAAATTTGGCGTACTTATGTTGCATTTTTGTCTTCTCACCTTTTTGTATTTGCTGGGTGATTTCTTCATTCTCACATGTCTATCAATTTTTTATTTCTGCTTTCACATTACTCACACCTGAGAACTTTTTCTTACTTTTGGTTGGTTCTTTCTTAATACTGTTTCAGTGTATCAGTGTGCCCACAACAAAACAGAAAGCATTCTGGCTATTTTAAGCAAAGATGGAGTTGACAGAAGGGACTGGCAATGACAGCGTTATGATACAGCCCAAGAGTAGGAAGCTGTGAGTGCCCAGACCCCCGCCCTCGCTGCTGCTCTGCATGGTTGCAGCGAGCAGCCAGGCACCCCACTTCGCTGTGCTGAAAGCACCTCTAGCACCCACTTCTGCTCCTGCTGGCAAAGGCAGAATGCAAACAGGAAAAAAATTGCCCCATTTGTTCTCCCACCTTCTAGGTCCCATTAGCATCTCCCTAATTCAAACATGCTCCTGTGAAGGAGTCTGGGAATATCACTGGCCAGTTTCTAACCCCGCTGTGTTACAAAGAACATAGTAGGGGGGAAAAAAAGAACATAGAGGGAAAGCATTTAGAGCTGATGGAATCAGTACACATCCCAATCCTGCTTCATAGATGCAACATCATTGTAGGGATAGTTTTTTAACTTTTGTTTGTTTTACGTATTTGGTACAGAGTCTCACTACGCAGATCGGACTCATAATGATCCTCCGGTTTTCAGCCTCCCCAGCGCTGGGAGCATGCACCACCACACCAGGTCTCCGTGCCTGGGGGTGGGGCCAGTGCGGCATGTGGTGTGAGGAATTGAACTCTGGTCCCTGAGCTTACCTAAGCAGGCACTTAGTCTGCTGACCTATCTTGCTGGCCCTGTTAACTGGTTTTTTGCTTTGTTTGGCTGCACAGTTTATTTTTTCCAAGTTGCCCCACCCCCACGTTTGTTCTGGCCTCTTCTAATCCTTTCCTTTTTTTTTTTTTTGCAGAACCAGGAATTGAATTCAGGCCCTTGCGCTTGCCAGACAAGCACTTATTCTACTGAGCTATTTCTCCAAACCCCTCTGATATATTTTTTAAAGTATAGCTATCCTCATGTTTAAGAGTGGAGACCCGAGGCAGACGGAAGCATTGGGAGTTAATGGAACTTGCTGACTTTAAGTTATACTATAGGGTTAGCAGGTGAGTCTTTTGATATGGAGTCCCTGTTCTCTTAGCCCAGACGAGTGGTGGTGGACCTACAGCACACATGCTACAGCAGGCTGTATTATTCAAAGCTCTAAAATGTTCCCCATCACTAGGCTCGCCCATGCCTGAGGCCAGGTCCTAGTCTCCTCCTGGCATAGGAAGGCCTAGCTGGTGCTGGGAGTTGAGTGGAGAGGGGTGAGGGCACCCATGTTCAGAATTCATTTTGCATAAGCCAGGTTAATATCCCTGCCTTTGGCCTTCTGGAGTCCATACCCTCTCCTGCATCATTTCTAGAAGAGGATGTCTGTGGAGATGGGAAAACACAGAACTCTGGTGAGTTGTGTGGAAAACAAGCATCCAGGGATTTGATTATTTCCTTAGCAGCTTGCAGCCAGGCCTCTATTTTGGCCAGCACTTACCACCACCCCCAGTTGCAAAAGCATGTATTGCTGTCAATTTAATCTTGTGGAGATGTTTGTAGTGTAGTCTGTGATGGTATCAAATCCTGCACTAACTTAGGATTTTACTTGACTTAGGCCTGTGAAATCAGTTTCAATTTGTCCATCTGCTTTTTAACTTTCAAATTTTTGCTGTTGTTCTGCTTCTCTTCTCCCTAGCTTTGTAAATTATGTTGATTTTTCTTACTCTGTAAAGAATTGTATATTAGCAGTTTCTTTGCATGAGAAAGCTGATTCCATGATTTTCTGGTTCTGTTTTTGCTCTTGAGATATCAGCCATCAGTCCAACAGTTATTCCTTGGGATAGGTTTTTCAGAGGCATAGTAAAGAGATAGGAAAGATAAAAGAAGCCTTTATTAACTTCAAAGATCGGGAGGGCAGATGGGCCAGGTAGATCCTCTGGCCTGAGACAAAGAAAGCTGGGACTTTTATGACTTTTGTTAGGGATAGCACTTGAGGATGTTTGGAAATATCTGAGGAGCTGATTGGGGTCTTTCCTGAGGTGGTGGGAAAGGTGAAAGGAAACTGCACCTTGGGCTGGGTTGGAGAAGAAGTGGGGAGGTGGTCTCTGGGAAGATAAGCTGTTGTTTTAAGGGCTTCCACCATATTAGATGACCACCATAATAATTCAGCAATTTATACTAGGGCCAGAACCTATCACCTTGGAAACTAATATTCCTCGAATTTAGTTTTTCTTTCTTTTTTTTTTTTTTTGTCTTTTTGAGACAGGGTCTCACTATGCAGTTCAGGCTGGCCTTAGGCTCACTTTGTAGCTCAAGCTGGTCTTGAACTCACAACAATCCTCCTGTCTCAGCCTCCCAAGTGCTGGGATTACAGGCATGCGCCACCACGCCCGGCCTGGAATTTAGTTTTTCTTAACAGATGTTTCCTTATTTTCAGTGTTGTGTAAGGTCATCATGGTATATTTGCATACAGGGTCCTCTTACCTTGCTTGGTATTTGTTGGTCTTCTAATGTAGCAACAGGAGTCAGAAGTTTACTGACCTAAGGGAGCAAGGAACAAAGAACAGAGCCTAAGGAAACTGGTCCCTTGTTCCAGGTAACAGATTCCTGGAGGCAGCTCCCTGTCTGCTTTTTGTTCCTTTCCCTGGGCAGTTTACCAACTAGCTAATTGTAAATTTAAGAGCTTGAGCCTGGGAGATGGCTCACTAGAAAAAAACGCTTGCCTGGCAAGCCCAAGGGCCTGAGTTCAATTCCTGTTTCCACCAAAAAAGAAAAAAATAGGACCTCTAAACTTCAGAGTCTCCCATCCATATACTAACCAGGCCTGACCCTGCTTAGCTTCCAAGATCAGGCATGTTCAGGGTGGTATGGACTTAAGAGCTTGGTGAATGCCAGGGCATTGTAAATAGCAGTTTGCTTACACCAAATTATTATGCACATCCCTTGGCCTGTAGCTCTCAATAAAGGTGAGAAATTTTGGTGCCTCAGGCTCACTTAGAGCTGAGATAAGGCACAGTGAGACCTCTGAGGCTATTCTAATCCAAGCTTCCCATTGTTTCTATTCTGACTGATAATACAACATTCTTGAATATGGACTGTTGTCTTTTCAGCAATTCCCAGTTATTATATATGCAAATGTTGCCTGTTTCCTTCTCTCCCTTCCCCTTGGGGAACTCCAGCAACCTTTCTAAGCCTTTCCACTGTTTCTTTTCTTCTTCTAGCTTTCTTTTTTGGCTCTCATTCCTAGCAGCCAGGTGGTTTCTTCTGCTATACTTTATAATTAATTGACTTTTCTCTTCAGCTAATTCTAATATACTTTTTCCCCTTTACTTTGTATTTTTTTTAATTTCTTTTGTGTGTGTGTGTGTGTGTGTGTGTGTGTGTGTGTGTGTGTGTGTTGAGTAAAAATCACCTTTATTTTAAGTTTTGCATTTCCTTAGAAGTGAAGAGTCTGTCAAACAATTTTTAGCCACTCTGGGAAATGCACAATGACTGGGAAAGCAGATTCCACAGCAAGTTTTCTCATATGCCCACCCAGACTATTTATAAAAAGGCTTGTTTCAAAGGCAAAGGTTTTAATTATTACACCCACCCCACAACACTCACCTGAAAACAAAACAAAATACAAATGGAGAAAAAGTCAAATGAAAATGGAGAGGGGCCGGGGAGATGGCTCAGTGGAATAAGCGCTTCCCTGGCAAGCGCAAGGGCCTGAGTTCAATCCCTGGTTCTGCCTAAAATGAAAATGGAGAAAAGTTGTTCTGAGCCATGTGATTTACTTCTGGATTCTCTTTCGGGTTCTTGAACGTGTCTGTGGGAACTCCTCCACCTGGGAATCGGATCACTCCATCTCTTCCACACTAAATTCTGTGCTTTCCTCCATGTCTGTCTTTCTCTTCTTTGTTGCTGCTTTTGCTTTCAAACTTCCATTCTCAGTAACACCGAGGTCCACCTTGCTGTCATCCTTACTTCCTATAGCTTTTAGTCCTTGCAAAAGAATATCACAGAACTTCTGATAAATAGGCTTTTCAGTGTAGTCCAGTGATTTTGGGGCCAGGGAGATGGCTCAGTGGAATAAGCATTTCCCTGACAAGCACAAGGACTTGAATTCAATCCCCGGTCCCCCCCCCCCAAAAAAAAAAAAAAAAACTGTTTACCCAGTGATTTCATAGCTTCCATGTATTTAGTAATTTTACCTGCTTGTTTTTCTCAGAAAACATTTTTCCATCAAACTTGCAATTATTGTCTCTGTATCTAATTTTGCAATCTCTAACATAGTTTGGATCCTTCAAATTGTCCTCCCAAGGAAGATGGCCTCTAAGCCACTGGATCATGCAATAACCCAGGATCTCCAAATCACCACGTCTTCATGGGGCCATACCACGGTGTGTGTCAATGCTTGATGTCTCCATGCACGTAGTCATGCTCGTGGATGTACTCCAGGAGGTCCAGAATTCTTAAGCTCAGCTGCAAGACAGCTTTCTGAGAAAACCTCTTGCTTCATATATTTTCTGAAGGTCACCCTCAAAGCAATCCATTATCATAAATAACTTTTCCCATTCTTATCATGCAATCCAGATCCCCAATACTTAGGAACACCAAGGTACTTCAGTTTATGGGTATGAATCCATTTCTGAACAAGATATATACAGCCAAAGCTGCCCTGGCCAATGAGTGATCCTAGCTTCCATCCCTTTTTTGACAAGTCAGTTGCTATCTCCCCAGCTGCGAAATGTTCCACAAGATGTCTCTTTCTAGCTTGAGCTGCTTTTACATGAGACATTTTCATCCAAGCCGCAGACCCATCAACTTCTACCTGGTCCCTGCCGCTCTCTTGATTTCTTGAGACAGGGTCTCACTACTGTTCTCAGACTGACCTGAACTCGCTTGATAGCCCAGGCTTGCCTCATACTCACAGGGATCCTCCTGCTTCAGCCTCTTAAGTGCTGGGATTGCAGGCGTGCACCACTATGCCCAGCTAGTTCTAATATGCTCTTAAAGTTGTCCATTTTAAATATTTAAATTCTAGACTGGGTGTGGTGGCATACATATGTAATCCCAGTGCTTGGGAGGCTGTAGTGAGACCCTGTAGACCATGTACCAAATTAAAAAAAAAAAAATTTGGGGGCCAGGGAGAAGGCTCAGTAGAATAAGCTCTTCCTTGGCAAGTGAAAGGGCCTGAGTTCAATAACCAGTTCCACAAAAAAAAAAAAAAAAAAAAAAAAAGAAGAGAGACTTAAATATCTGAATTCTTTTATTCTTTTCTTACTTTTTATAGTTTCCGGTCCCCTACTAAATATTTCATGCTTAGCCTATGTCTTCTTTAGCAGAGTAAATATAGCCACATACTAGCCATGGCTGCTGATTCCAATATTTAAGAGTCCCTCCCTTACCCCCCAAAAGAGTCCCTATGGACCCCTTTCATTTGTGGTTTCTGTTGGTTCTTGCTCATGCTCTGTTCTCTTTAGTATTAGATTGTACTTGATACTGTGCCTGTCACAGCTATTTGAAGAAATAATTTGAGATCTAGACTGCCATCTCGAAAGGATCTTTCCTTCTACCGAGTACCTGCAGACAATGAACATTCTGAGCCACTTCAATTAAATTCTTATTCCCCTCACTCTGGAGAACAAGCAGCCTTCCCAGCAAGTACCATGCTTACCTGGGAGAGGCTGTGCTCCCACCTGGGTCTCCTTGATCCACCAAGGCTTCCAGGGCAGAGCTGACTTCCCAAGCCACCTTTTCAGAGTTGGCAAAAGCCTTAGAGAGAATGTGCCTTGTCTGCTGTTCAAGTCATCTCTAATCTTTATTTTCTGATCTCGACTTAGCAATCATTAATAAGCAAACATTAGCTTACTAGAAACAATGCTTTTAATGTTTTTACCACTTGTTGTCTTTTTCAGTTGTCTTCAGTGGGAGACTAGTCTGATGACCCAGTCTACCATTACTGGAAGTAGGTCTGATGTCTCTCTTGATTGTCTTCACCATTACTCTAATACATACATTTAATATTATATATATATATATATATATATATATATATATTTTTTTTTTTTTTTTTTTTTTTTTTCTTCAATATAGGGTATCACTACAGAGCTCCGAATCGTAGTCATCCTCCTACTCTCAGCCTCCCCAGTGCTGGGATTACAGGTGTGTTCAACCACTCCTGGACTCAGTCACCAGCTCAGTGTGCCCAGGGGTGGGGTACCACATAGCATGTGGTACCAGTTGTTATGGGTCGCTCAGAATAGGAACCAGATCAGTCAGACTGAAATTTAAAAAGCTGTTTAAGGGCCAGCCAAATAGCTCAGTGGATTAAAGTAACTGCTTAGGCAGATGCAGTAACTGCCTGCTGGCTTCACCCCTGGGGCACACTTAGACAGTGATTGAGACTGGGTGTGGTGGTATGCACCTGTAATCCCAGCAATTGGGAGGCTGTAAACAGCTGGATCACTAGGAATCCAGGAGTCCGATCTATGCAGTGAGACCCTGTACACCCTGTCTTAAATACAGAAGAAAAAAAAGCCATCAATTACTGCCCATCAGTCAGCTCTCATACAAGAGAGGACTGAATGAGGCTAGCCCAGGAAGCACGGGGTCTTTTAAAAGATGGAACCACATTTAGTTTGGTAAACATATTTATCTTCTGACAAAAAAAAAAAAAAAAAAAGTAGCCTTGCATAGCCTGACGTTACAAGGAGTTAAGCCCATTTAGTTTTCTTTTGAAGTCTTCTCTAAGCTAACTTTTTTTTTTTTTTTTTTTTTTTTTTTTTTTTTTTTTTTTTTTTTTTTTTTTTTTTTTTTTTTTTTTTTTTTTTTTTTGGCATAACTGGGGATTGAACTCAGGCCCTTGCACTTGCCAGGGAAGTGCTCACTCCTCTGAGCCATCTTCCCCGCCCCTCGTAAGCTAACTTTGTTTATAGGAATTAGTGAGGAAGGAATTTTTATCCTAGCAAACAGCAAGCAACAGCCACTAGTCACTATACCTAGAACGGTGGTGAGTACACATTTCTCACAAATATGTATGTATATATGTTTTGAAATTCTGTGTAATTCCATAATATGTGATTTATGTACTTTTCTGAGAAGAAAAGAAGCTATATGACTCTGATGAGATCTCAGGTCTACCCACACATGAGTGTGATCCCGCATTCTAGAATTATGTGACTTATTTATACCCCACCCTCATAAACATTTTTTTTTTTGCATAGATTTTTCTTTCATGTTCAAAGCCCACTTGACTTGATCTGTGGGCTATTGACCTCAATACTCCCTCCAGCAGGGCATTTCCACTGGGATGAGAGTAATGGTAATGCCTTAAATCAATACCTCTTGTCACTGATAATGCTTTTCAGCATCTGATTTTGCACTCACTGCAGATGAATGTCATCTATATAAGATGGATTTGGAGTTCAGAGACATTGAGTGGATTGGAAATCGACTCCACCTTACAGGAAAAGCCAAAGTATTTTGAGTCTTCTCCCTTCCCTCCCTTCCTTGGGGAATATTGCAATCCCACCGGAAGCCCAGAGGGGACAGGAAGATTACTAATTGTTTCTAGGATCAATTTAAGTCTTTTCAGCAACTTGCTATTGTGAACCTTTCAATTCATGTCCTATACAATCTGTTCAGAGCAGTAGTCCTGTCTACTGGGCCTCTACCAGCACCCTGCCTGACCTGTTTTCCTTTTCAGATCAAATCCACTTGGCCTCAAATCACCCTTGTTTCTCTCCCCAAGTTCCCATTCTTTCTCCAGTGCCCTTCAAATACCATTGGGGCTTTAGCTACTTAAATGTTGTTAATAATTTTAAAAAATTGCCCTCTCATCCTAGAGCATTATGAATCCTTAGCTGGGCTAGGGTCCCTGATGCCTTGGGCACGAGGCTTTGGCATAGACTAGGGAGGGTGGCTTCAGTTGTGCATGGTCACACTCTGCAGTACTGTGGTCCTGTGTTATGGGTCCCTCAGAATAGGAACCAGATCAGCCAGATTGGAATTTGTAAGCCCTTTATTACTGGTCTCAGGGCCCCTGATCAGCTCTCACAGGAGAGGACCAAAAGGCAGCTAGCCCAGGAAGCAGGGGGCGTTTTTAAACCTGGAAACACATTCAGTTTGGTAAACAAATTCATTGTCCAGCATACAATGCTTTCAGGGTCCCTGTGACCACTACTCAAACTAAATTTCCTGTGGCTTTCTTTTAGTTTCTGGTTATCTTGCACCTGAGTACTTGCAGGCAGCCTCCCATAGCCCAAGGTTACAAGAAGTTAAATCCCATTTAATTTGCTTTTGAAGTCATCTCTGTAAGCTAACTTTGTTTACAGGAATTAGTAAAGCAAGAATTTTATCTTAGCAAACAGCAAGAAACATCCACTAGTTACTAAACAACTTAGAACAGTGGTGAGCATACATTTTTACACAACAGAAAACACAAGATTTACATTATAATCTAAAATGTGAGTTGACCCATTACATCCTGGAAGACAAAGTTAATTTCCTTCATTCTAAATGCATTGTAGGGGCCAGGAAGTTGGCTCAGTGGAATAAGTGCTTCCCTGGCAAGTACAAGGGCCTGAGTTCAATCCTTGGTTCCACCAAAAAAACAAACAAACAAACAAACAAACAAAAAAACAAAAACAAAAACTAAAGGCATTTAAGTCAGCCCTTTAGCAAATGCTTGATGCTTTTCTCTAACATTCAACCTTTGTTCACATGTCACCCACAATGAAAATATCATTACATATTCAAGGAATTAAGTTTCTTTTTGGGGGTTGGTCTTTTTTGAGACAGGGTCTCACTATGCAGTTCAGGTTGGCCTTCAGCTCACTTTGTAGCTGGTCTCAAACTCTCAATGATCCTCCTACCACAGCCTCCCCAAAGCACTGGGTTTATAGGAATCTGGCAGGGAAGATAGCTCAGGGATCTAACTGCCTGCCTGGCAAGCACAATGGTCTGGCACAGGTGTAGGTCTACAGAAAAGATCAAGGCTTTGCAAGACAAGGAGGTTATGAATCTTGTTACAGAGTGGAGTTGAGTCAGACAGCTTATAACATTCCCTAAAATACAATAAATAAACAAACAAACAAAACTGCTTCAGAAAGTGGCAAGTACACACAGGAAAAGTGGTGGAAGCAAGGAGCATAGTTTGAGGAGGATTCATTGCAATATGTCTGTTACTGTGATGCATTTTTTAAAATTTAAACATTCACCTTACTGTTTTTCTGTATTTTTAGGGAAGGGTCTACAGGATGTTGACAGTCTCACTACTAGATGGGACTTGTACAGATCCACCTGTTTACGGTCTCCCAAGAGCTGGGATTACAATTTCATCTCAGCATGCCCTGGAGGCAGGGCCAGCACAACAAGCCAGGGAATGGAACCCCTGACCCCTGCACCTACTTGCAGGCACTTTAATCTGCTGAACTATTTGGCCAGCCCATTATTTTCTTTAAAATAAGTAAGTAAGTAAGTAAGTAAGTAAGTAAATGAATAGGTAAGATATATGCAAGAAAACTTAGAGACCTCCAGTTTCACTAGACATGAGAGAAGATGTGGGTTCAATGGCATTGGCAACCAGTAGTGATCTACAGACACCCATTTTCTACTACCCAGAAAGGTTTGCTCCCAGTATTGGACAATAGTCTCAGAATGTTGGTTATGTTACAATTCCTTGGCATATGTTGTTTGAGAAAAGAAATATGGGCATTCTACCTGCTCTGCCCTGGGGAAAGTGCTGATCCTCTCATGAGTGAGGACTCTGAACAGTGTGATCCTCCACCCCTGTCTAGGGTTTTCTCTCCTTGTCCACCTGGCTATCTCTAGGGATAGCTGCATCTGACACCAGTGAGAGGTCGAGAGTCTCACCCTCTAGAGTGGCTACTTGGGGTTACCCTAAGAAGGACCCGGGTAAGGGCCCCAAGAGAAGGAGACCAAATAGGCTGTGGGACAGGGAGCAGAGATCAACCACAAGAGCAACTCTAGGTCCTCGAAGCTTCCCTTTTATCCTGGCAAAAGTCCCCCACTCTGTCCCCATTCAGGACCTGTCCAGCCTCCTTTCAGGATCCTTGGTCTGGCTAGCATCCTTGCCATCCTCTGGTGGACACCACAAACACTGATGAGTGTCCAGGTCTGAACAGCTGCCTTAAAAAGTGGTCTTCCGGGGCACAATGCAGTGGTCAAAAAGATCGCTGTAACCATGGCAATACAACCAATACCTATATGCCTTAGACCAAGCCTGGGGGGCTAGGGAAGATACAAACCATCATCACGGTAGGCAAGGTGATCACAAAAGAGCTTTATGATTTATGAGTGATCTATGTGCATTTCCACCTATTACCTGTAAACAAGATTTCTTTAATATTTTAATGATAAAACTTGAGCTTATAACTACATGATTACATCATACATGAAAATAGTAGTGTGAAAAGAAAGAGATCAGACTGGCAAAGATGACAGCCAATATGTGCATGCCTTTGGATAAACATCACCGAGCAATGGGAGCAGCAAAAATGTCTAGGATGTTTCAATTTCTTTCTATAAAGCCACACAGATAGATCATACTGACTCCAAATCGAGAAACAAGGCTCTGGGGATTCTCCAAGGATAACAGTTCCCTTTGCTTCCCACGCTGCTTTCCAGGAAGCCACAGCACAGGGATTGCTGAGCCCATCAGAAAATGTCCCTCCTCTTTTGTTTCCATGGCAACGGGGACATCCAGGAGAAGCAGCAGAAGATGCCAAGAGAGACTAGTCCGAGTCAAAGTATTTGCAAAGCCATGGGGCACACTTAAGAGACCCCATTTCTCTCCCTAACCCCTCCTCATTTCCCATTAGGAGCCTCCTGCACCCCCAATTCTGTCTGCACAGATGTCCCAGGCCTGGAACTCCTCATGATACCAGACACCAGCCAGAAAATCAGAGAATTTGGTTCTAATTCTGAAGTTGATACTGTTGCCAAACCTACTTAACACTTTTTCCTCCCTGGTACTGAGAATTGAAGGCCTGGCTTTTCACTCTGAGCTGTACTCCCAGCCCTTTTTTAATTTTTCACTTGGACACAGGTGTCAGTAAGTTGTTAAATTGTCCAGAGTAGGCTCACACTTGAGATCTTCCTGCCTCAGCCCCCTGGAGTCCTGGGATTACAGGCATGTGCCAACACTCCTGGCTCTGCCTCCCACTTTTATTATTTCCAAGGTTAAACTGAAAAAGCAGAGCTTACTTAAGTGGCACTGTTGTTCCAGGGAGGCCTGAGCTCTCTCAGGAACAACAAGAGTGACAGGAGTTTTCCCTCAGGGAGGCATCCATGACTCCAGTCTGCAGCTTTCTGTTGCAGATCAGAAAATATTTAGTAGATGCTCCTGAAATAAGCTGACAGATGCCCTTGAGTTCTTCCTTCTGGATGGAGCTTGCGGGCCAGGCTGTTCAGGTTTCTTCAGTTCAGTCCTTGCGGGCATTTTTCAGTCTTTTGAATCCTGCGGCACAGAGGGATTCCCATCCCCCACCCCCATTCCACCCCACCCCCATCCTCACCCTCACCCTCACCCCACATCCACCCCCTAGAAGTATCACAGCGCCACCGCCAGGCAACGCTGGGAACTGGGAGTAAGCGCCGCACGGGTGTAGAGCGCACACACTTTCTGTCCTCGAATGTAGTTTGTGCTCTTGGTCTGGAACCCTGAGGAGGTGCCCGACTCTAAGCATCTCAAAATCCCTCATCCAGAGTCCACGTTAGTAGAAATGGCTCCCCTGACTCCGACAGACAAGCTGTAAAGCTCACCAGGGTGTTAGGCTCATGGGTCTTCCTAGACTGGAGATGCAACAGAGCTCTGATGTCCTTAAAAAGTCTCCAGCAGTGGCCACTGGGAGCTCGGAGTCAACACGCAGATGGACATGCAGGGGAACTAGGCCCAGAAGAAACACTAGGTTCTGACAGAATATTAATCCCCAAAGGTAAACAACCCAGGTACAATCTCTGCCATTGAGCAGTTCTGCATGAGAAAAAACCATTCAAGAGCCAAACAGCTCGTACAGTGCACACGAATCTGAGCCTCCAACCAGGAGAGGATGCCACCGTCCACCCGAGGAGGCCCAGGGAGGAAGCTGACAAATGCAGTGACTGTGACTTCCCAGGGGAGATGCCAATGTCAGCGGTCTGCAGCTATGCAGCAACACAGAGAAGCCTTATTTTCGTGATACAGGGAAAAGAAACTCCTAAGTGAAAGATACCTGGGACAAGTTCTTGTTCTCTAAAATCAAACAATGCATTGTAGGAACAACAGAGATAAAGAGCAGAATATACTTATGAGGGGAAGAGAGCTTTTGTCTGAGAGAGGGACAGAAGGGGATCCAATGAACCTGTCTTTTCTAGAGATTTTTATGGAGAAAATCCACAAGGTAAGGCAAATTCAAGGTGGGAAACATGGAAACTCACTAGGTGAGCATGAGGTGGGACAAAACGATGGTCAACCAATAAGATTACAAGCATAATTGCTCAGGTAAAATTGATTAAATCGGGATCAAATGGGAAGTGAGGCACATAGCAAGTGGACATGAATACAGAACAGGGACTTTCCTGTAGGGAGTTGGGTTAGTGGCTCTTCCTGGCTTTTTCAAGGTGATTGGTACCTATGTAGAATATCAGTCCCCATGTCCATTCCTAGGGAGTTATGTGAGTGTGCTTGTGTGATCTTTTGTCTTGAGGTCTGATCCACAGCTGGAGTGTCTGTCTCTCCCACAGTTGCAAGGTATCTTGTCTCCCACACTGGCTCCTTCGAAGGCCTACCCCTGTCTGACTGCCTCTAATCTGTCTATATAATTCAGATACCTATAACACTGGAAGGAGTCAGTCACAGTTATGTGACAACAGGACCACAAGTACTACTCTTCTCACACAGGAGCTAGGTAACAACTGTGTAATGGAGAATCTAAATTTAGTAAAAGCAAAATTTTACAATCTTGGCAGTGGACCCCTTTGGTCCATTCTGTCCTGGATTTTGTATTAAAAATGAAGAGACTGACCCCTGAGACAGGAAAGGGCTTTCCTGAGTCACAGCTGGCTGGAGAGCACCCAGCTGGACCCCAGAGATTCTCTTCCGCTATCTTGCCAACCCAACTCCTAGCTCAGGTGCCAGTTGAGAATAGATACCTACTGACTGTGCAGATGAGGCAAGGGAATGAATGAGTGATAGCCAGAGCACACATTATCCAAAGGACATTAGAGGGGTTGAGGCTCTGGCTGGGCCTTTGTCAGCCTCTAGAAACCCTGCCTAGTCCCAAAGATCTAAAGTTGGCAGTTTTGTTTCAGATGCAGGCTGCTCAAAGCTCAGAGTGGCCAAGAGGGTCTTGGGGAGATGGGAGACAACAGGAGCACTTACTTCTTGATCCCATGGTCAAGCAGGTCATCTATTACAGAAAACCACATGCCCAAGGTCCTTGGAGGATAGCATGGAAGCAAGAAATGCTGTTGAGTGGTTCTCGTGAAAAATATCAACGGAAAGCAGACAAAGGAGTTCACAGCCCTTGCTCCTCTCCTGCCATCACTTCCTTCTTCTTACCTCCATGAAGCTTCAACCTACCCACCCCTCTGCTGCTCTACAGGTGCAATTCCAGGGATTTCTGTACCTCTCCCCATATTTGTGATTCTGTGATACTGTTCTGTGAGGCCTTCAAATATGTCAGCCATCTCCTCTACTGGACTGAGAAGGACTTATGCCTGGCAAGCACAGGGTCCTGAGTTCAAACCCCAGGACCACAAAACAAACAAACAAGCAAACAAACAAAACCCCCAAAACTTCTGTTCATCAAAAGATGCAGTAGAGATGAATAGTCAGCAGGACATAGTGGTACACCCAAGGAAGAGGATCCTGAGGAGCAAGCTCAGCCAGGAAAATTTTGTGATTTAACAAGACCCTGTCTCAAAATAAAAGATAATTTTTTTTAAGTAGGAATAAATAAATAATAGGGCTGGGTCATAGCTCCATGCAAAGAACTTGAGTTCAATCCTCAGACACACCCAAAATGACTAAGAAGCTAGAACACAGAACTGACAGGAACTTAGAATCACAAAACATACAGAACTTCTATATAATAATAAAAACCCAAATCCCCCTGTTGCAGGCAGGGAGATGGCTCAGTAGAATAAGCACTTCTCATGCAAGCATAAGGGCCTGAGTTCAATCCCCAGTTTGGCAAAAAAAAAAAAAAAAAAAAAAAGGAAAAATTATAGGCAGTCAGACAGGATCAGGCCCTCAAAGGAGATAACAAAGACCAGACACCTTACAACTATGGGAAGAATGGATGCTTCTGCGGTGAGCCAGACCTAAAGAACAAACAAATGCTAACCTCCCTAAAGAATGGCATCCAGGATTGATCATTACTCAAGAAGCACTGTCTGAAGGCCACCAGATAAGGTCCTGTTTTACATTCATGCCCACTTGCTATGTGACTGGCTACCCCAATTGGTCCTGGGCCTAATCAATTTTACCTGAGCTTGGGGCCGTGAGATGGCTCAGTGGAATAGGCACTTACCTGGCAAGTGCAAAGGCCTGAGTTCAATACCCGGTTCCGCAAAAAAAAAAAAAAAAAAAAAAAAAACCTGGGCCATGGTGCTTGTAATCCCATTGGTTGACCATAGTTTTGCCCCACTTCTTCTCCACCTAAGCAAGTTCCCACTCTCTCCACCTTAGCCTCACATGGTTTTACACTATAAAAGTCCCTGGAAGAGACAGCTTCCCTGGGGGAACTACCCGCTCAAGCGCCCTGCTGTCCCTCTCTTGGACAGGAGCTTTCTTTCCCTCAATAAATATATTCTGCTCATAACCTCCGTTTGTTCCTAAAATTCATTCTTTGGTTTTAGAGAACACAAACTCGCCCAGGCCAGGTCAGGGGATCATTTTTCCCTCTGTCATTTGGAGGTTCCCTGTATCATTTGGAGGTCACCCACCCGAGATCAGTTCTTCTCCCTGTATCACCCCCAGTAGAGGTCAAAATTTTGTACTCTTCAGAAAAAGATACACAAATGGCTAGTAAGTACACAGAAAAATTGACAGTATCTTTATTAATGAAATACAAATTAAAATCAATAAAAACCACTATGTACCCATTTGAAATGACAAGGATGTGAAGCAACCAGAATCAATACATTACTGGTAAATTGCACTTTGAAAGCCCTCTGAAAATTCTTATAAAGAATATATTCTGGGGGCTGGGGAGATAGCTCAGTAGAATAAGTGCCTAGCAAGCCCAAGGGCCTGAGTTCAATCCTCAATGCTGCAAAACACACACATACACACACACACACACACACACACACACACACACACTCTGGATGTGGTGCTGCATGCCTATAATCTCAGCACTTGGGAAGCTGAGGCAGGACAACTCCACATAGGGAGCTCAAGGTGAGCATGAATTACAAACTAAGATCCTGTCTCCAAAACAAAACCAAACAAAAACTTAAGCTACAGTGCAACAAATTCTAGAATGTACTTAAGAGAAACAGAAGAATATATTCATCTAAAGGCTTGCACTGAGTATTCATGGGAAGTCCATCAGCTGAAGCATGGAAAAACTATGATATAGCAATAAAAGGAATACTACTTAAAAATAAGGGGCAGGATGACAAAAGCATTATGCATGGTGGTGCATGTCTGCAATCCCAGCACTTGGGAGACTGAAGTAAGAGGGCCTCTGACTTTGAGGCCAGTCTAAATTACATAGTGAGTTCAAGGCCAGCCTGAATATACCAAGACCTTGTCTCAAAGCACAAAGTCCTGAGTTAGATTCCTGGTACTCCTCCCCCAAGAAGTCTTACACAAAGGAGTACATACTATCTGATTCCACTTATGTGGAGCTCTAAAATATGCAGAATTAATCTGAAGTGAAACAGACACATGCCTATAATCCCAGCGCGCGGGAAGCTGAGATAAGAGGAAGCTCCAGCAATATGAATGAAGTCATCTTGGCTGTTCTAGCCCCACCTCTCATCTGAACACAGCCACATGAAGGACTGAACACTACCAGCAGAACAGACCACCTGAGATGAGATTAACCCAAAGAACTATAAAAAATAGTGAACTTTGCCTTAAGAGACTGTGTTTCTGGTGGTCACTTGACCCAGCAATAGATAATTGCAACTGCTTGCTAACAATATAATGAGTAGAGAGACAGTTAAATAAACAGAAAAGGTTACTGACAGGTAACCATGGAAAGGTGTCTACCATGCTGTGAGTTGCAGGGTCATCTATACTGGTCTCCTAGGTCCATGTGAAAGGGCAGCGGGGAAGCTGCTCCCCTCAACACTACACAGAGCAGCTAGGTATAAAGAACACGGTAGTGTGGGGAGTGGTAAAAGGTACAGTCGAGACACAAATAAGGTCCCTGCTCACCACCTCATTCATGGCCCTCCTCAGAGTTCACTTGGCCGCCACTGCTCTCTGGCTGGGCCTTGAACCAGCTCAGGACAGCCCAGGGAAGACCAGGAGGACTCTTAAGCTTCTCACCTGGGAAGCACAGCACACAGTCCACAAGTGAGCCCGTCAAGCGAGTCGAATTAATCTGAATAAAGACAATCAGAAACATCATAGAAATGGCACTCAGAGAGTATCAAATGCAGCTCCCTTGAGCAGGGAGCCAGGAGAGCCTTGGGGGGCTCTCACTATGTGTTCACCTGCTTCCAGATGGACACTCATTCCAGTCAGCCAAAGGTGTCAGCGCAGACACTCTGTGATCCTCTCCCTGCAGACAGGGACAAAAGTAGAAGGCAGATGGTCTTACACCACTGACACCATTTAGATCATGGGGAAAGGATAGTGATTCGGTCTAAGTAAAAATACACCATCCTGAGGCATAGCGAATGTCTTTCCAAGTCTCTTCAGGTTCTTTTTTTTTTAACATTTATTTTATTTTATTTTTTTAGTTGTAAAGCTGATTAATAAGACAGTTTCAATAATTAATACACTGTACATTGCTATCTTCTTAGTGGTTATCCATAGTACAAGAAACAGACAGGATATCCTGTCCAAACACTATTAGTACAAATCTTCTCATTGAGTTAAATGATAGTAACTATAATCTATCCTAATTATTCTGTATATACAGATACAAAATGGTCCTTCCTTTGTAGCCCTTTTTTTTTGTTTAGTCCTATCAGAGATGGGTATTCCATTGGCATCTAAATACTATAGGTGCATGATTTCAGCAAAACAATCCAACACAGTCTAGCAGTCCACAATAGTAGTGGGTTATCTGCAGAAGTTGTTGACTTGAGCCCTTCACAGGTCAGTATATTAATATGACTTTATCTTATATACCTTATTGTTATACTTTTCTGCTGGATGGTTAAGACCAAGATAAAGCAAGACCTGTGTAACAAAAAATGTAACTTTTGTATCTGATAAGGTCAGTCAAGTCCCCTCAGGATTTATCCTGTAACCCTATACTGCATTTTGTAGACCCTTTGTCAGTGTCAGCCTTTTCAGATTCTTGTAAAGGGCTACGTGTGTGTATGTGTGTATGTGCGCATGCACGTGCACGTGCGCGCGCGCACACACACACACACACACACACACACATTTATTTATTTATTTATTTATTTTTAAATTTTTTATTTTTTGGCAGAACCGGGGATTGAACTCAGACCCTTGCACTTGCCAGGGAAGCGCTTATTCCACTGAGCCATCTCCCCGGCCCCCTTTTTTTTTTTATGTATTTAGTACAGGGTCTCACTATACAGATTGGACCCATAGTGATCCTTCTGTTTTCAGCCTCCCAAGCACTGGGATTACAGGCATGTGCCACCACACCCAGTCTCAATCGCATCTCAATGTGTCCTGGTGGTGGGGCTGGCATACCACAACGGGGATGAACCCTTGCCCCTGTGCCTACATAAGCAGGGCCTTTAATCCACAGAGCTATCTGGCTACCCCAAACACTGTTCTCTTCATTTACCTTTTTTAAAATATAATTTATTTTTTTTAAGTTTGTTTTTGTTTTTTTTTTTTTGTGGTACCAGGGATTGAACTCAGGACCCTGTACTTGCCAGGGAAATGCTTATTCCACTGAGCCATCTCCCCAGCCCCCTTCTTCATTTTTAATTTTTGCTGGCTCAGCCCTACCCTGAGGGCAGAGCTGGCACAGCATGTGGTGCTGGGGACCAAACTGTGGTCCCCTGTCTGCCTGAGCTTGCCTACACGGGCACTTTAGACTGCTGAGCTATCTCGCCAGCCCCACAAAATTTTTAAAAAGGACTAAAAATCCCCAAAAAAGACAGGTTATTTGGCAGCTCACGTGGGTCCCCTTTGGTCTCTCTCGCAGGCAGAAGCCTTTTTTCCCCCAATAAATATATTCTGCTCTTAACCTCCATTGTTCCTAAAATTCATTCTTCAGTTTTAGAGAACACGAACTCATCCCAGATACCTTTCAGGTTGGAAGTCTCTTTCCCCTACAGCACTGACTGAATAAAACTGAACTCACATCAACTTTTCCATAGAAACAGCAGGAATGAACAGGAAGCAGCCAACACAAAATTGGACTCAGATTCAATCACAAAACACGAGAGATATTATAGTTAGTGCTTCCAAATAAAACTCCTTTCTTCAAACTCTTTCATAGAATCAAAGACTCATTTTGGAAATAACCCCACTACCCAGACTCCTATCCATGCCTGAGTCGCCTATAAGCTATTTCTGCTTGAATCCCTCTATTGACTGGGACTTCACTCCATCCTCGGGCAGCCCCTTCTGTCTATTATTTCTGATTCTCTCAGTTAAGACCCTGCGGAACAGACCTCACCCTCCCCAACATGACAGGCTTTATATAAAAAAGACAGCTCTCAGTTCTTTTTAAAGTGACATGTGTGACAGTTCAGTTTTGTGCTTTTCAAAGCAGACATAAAGACATGGCAGAGGCCCACACAAAGCCTTTCCTTCAGCCAATAGGACCACTGGTCCTAATAAGGAGAGGAGGTTTAGACAGCCGCTCGCAGAAGGAAGACCATGTGAAGACACAGGACATGGCCATCTGCAGGCCAGCGAGCAGGACCTCGGAAGAAGTCAGTCCCCCTTACATGTTGATCTCAGATATCCTGTCTCCTTAATGGTACAAAATCGGAGTCCGAGGTTCAAGCCGCTAGTCTGGGATCCGGGACTTTGTTACTGTGGCCTTAGCAAATGGGTACTGTGTAGCTGGCCCCTTCCACCCGAATTTCGCTATCACAGAGCTATTCACAGAAGCGGATTGAGGGGTGACAGCAGAGATGGGCACAGAAACATGTAGAAAAGGAGAGTGAGGCAGTGAAACATTGTGTCAGCAGATGAGGGGCAGCAACTGGAGTCCTGGTGAAGAGGACCCCCTGCCCTCACCAGGGCTCTTACCAATGGGGCCCTAGAGACCAAATTCTGAGCCCTGTATGGGTCATTTTAGAACTCTTGGGGGAACAAGGGATCCAAAAGCCCCGTGCTCACCCGCAACTCCACGGTGGCAAGAGCAGCAGGCTGCAGTCTCAGGAGAAAACCAGAAGGGAGCACCACAAACCCCAGAGGCCCTCACACCTGCAGCAGGCATTTAAATTAGAAAGGAACTGTCAGAGCAACTGGAGGCACCAGCAGATTGATTCAGAATCAACTTTCATGTGGGCTGGCGCTCATTTCCTCCATGTGGTGGTTCTGTGAGGGGCTTCTGGGCCCCCAGCTTCCTGAGTGAAAGAAGCTCGGCCCAGGGAGAACTGGGGAGGGCTCTGACTGGATCTCACAGCTCTGTGCTCCTTTCCTGTGCCTCAGCCCCCTGGCCTGGGAGATGAAGTCCTCTTCACTGAGGCTGTGGCATTAGACTGGGGGAGGTTAGAGAAGTGTCTGGCATCCAATACCTGGTAGCTGGCATTCTTGGTATCTCCTGTAGTGATGCCACTTGGGCGGTGCAGAGCCACAGCCCCACCTCACAGCACCAGGGAGCTGAAACCCTGGGACCAAAGGAGGGACATAGGGATGGGAACATCTGGCAGCCTTTGAGTGGGCTCCACAGGGAGCCTGGTCATACTGGAGGAAGACCAGTGCGGAGCAGCTACAAGAAGGCCAGTCTTAGGGCCAGGACTTGGCAGGGCTCAGGGGCTTCAAGTAATTCCAAAAGATTGTCACTAGCTATTGAATACAATTGGTCACCCTCAGTTCCAAAGCACATTGACTAATGTGCCATGACATCTTGAATTTATTTGGTACCTTCCCGTTAGGCAGATCAAAGCACTTCCAAATAATTTCCTCTGAACTTCTCTGAGAAGAAGCCAGGAAGGAAAAAGCCATTTCATCTGCAAACTACCCTTGACATCAGTCATCATCCCTAAAACAACTTTCTGGTTTCCAGGAGGCTCTGGTATTCGGCCTCAGTGACACTCTGAGAGTGACCCACTTTACAGATGGGGAAAGCAGAGCCCAGGGGCTTTCATGCCTTCCCAGGTGAAATCTTGCCCATCCCAGCCTTCCATGGCACACTGGCATTACCTTGGCCAGTGTCATGCCACATAGACCTCAACCAGCCCAGGTCCTTGAAAGCCAGGGTAGGCTGGCCTTTGAAGCAAAAAACTCATGACATTGTCACAAAGACCCCATCCTAGCCGGGCGTGGTGGCGCATGCCTGTAATCCCAGCACTAGGGAGGCTGAGGCAGGAGGATTGTTGTGAGTTCGAGACCAGCCTGAGCTACAAAGTGAGCTTAAGGCCAGCCTGAACTGCACAGTGAGACCCTGTCTCAAAAAGACAAAAAAAAAAAAAAAAAAAAACCCCATCCTCTGAACCCCAAGTCCTGAGCCATTAGTTCTCTCAGCCCCAGGGCTCCAGCAAGCCTCGCGGGAGGCACCCCATGGGTTTCCAGGTTTGTTATTTCTGCACACCTGGGGTGTCACCCCTCATTTCCTGCTATGCTCCCAACACCTGCCTGCCTTCCCCTCTACTCCCCTGTGACTCTCCTTCTTCAGTGCCCCACGCCTCTCCCTGCCCTCTGCCCTTAGCTTTATGCTCTGGCAAAGAATTTACTCTTGTCCATGAAGTTCCAGTGGCACAGTTGGTTAGAATTCAGTACTTATATTCTTGTCCATGCACCCCATCCCACCCTCCCACCTGAGAAACCTGCTTTTTCCCTCTGCCCAGCTCCTTCTGTGCAACCCTATGGGAAAGCAGGAATTGGGCAGGCAAGGTGGAGGAGGGGCCTTCAGGCAGCCCGGACACAGAGAGGGAAGAGAGAAAGTTGAGAGCTCCCAGGGCTGGAAAGATGGCTCAGTGGAATAAGTGCTTCCCTGGCAAGTGCAAGGACCTGAGTTCAATCCGCGGTTCCGCCAAAAAGAGAAAGAGAGAGAGCTCCCATAGACAAAGGCAAAAAAAAGAAAGAGTCTGCTAACAGAAAACAGATGAAAACAAAATTGGAGAAGTGTCTAGAAGCCATAAGAGGAGACATTGTTAAAGGAAGCAGGGACATAATCTTCTACTTTGGCTTTCCCTTACCCAATTCCTTGAACTAAGAAGATCAAGGGCCTAGTTCACACCAAAGTGTAAATGATTGATTATACTTTTTAAAATGCTATTTTCAGAGCTAGTTAAGAAGAGTCAAAACTAGTTTTTGGTCCCAAAGAACTTGTCTTGCTTAAGGCATTTGTAAGGGAGGTGATGCAGAGGAATGAAATATGCTTAATGAGGCCAGCCCAGAAAAGGCCCAGGTGAAACTGCAAGCTATGGTACACTGGAGTTTCTGACCCAGCTCCAGATCAAATCTAAGCCATTGGTCTCACACCTGCTCAGCCCCTTAGCTGGCTTAGGACACACACACACACACACACACACACACACACACACACACACACACACACTCAGGCAACGTGGGAGAACCTCAGCTGCTTCTGGAGATGACCTCTCCAGGGGCCACAGGGTTTGAAGCCCGCTGGACCAGAGACCTCAGCCCGGAATTAGCTCCTCCATTCACTTGCTCTGTGACCATTAGTTTGGTAATGTAACCTCTAAGTTTCAATTCTCTTATCTTAAAGTATAATCAAATTGTTAAAGGATTAAATCCATTGTTTTACTTAGCATACCATAGCCCGTCATCTTCCTTAATAAGTGGTGGCCCTGTTTTTATCATAGACCAACCTGGCCCCGCCCACCTTCACCCACACATCCCAGGCTTTGGCCATGGGTGCCCCTCTGCTGCAGGGACAGAGATGCCCCTCAGGAGGGAGTCGTCTGCAAGAGCAGAGCACGTGACATCGTAAATGCCTAAGAGAAGGAAAATTACTTTGCTGAAAGGTAGCTCTGTCCGAGCACTGCTCTGCACCAGCTGGATGCCACCAAGCCTTCATCCTGGCAGTGCTGGCAGGGAAGGGTCTGGGCACCGGCAGGATGGCCTCCTCCCTGAGGAGCAGCTCCCTCTCCTGCAGACCTTCTAGCTCTGGCACAGGGCTCGCTCTCCTTCTCACAGCTCACCTGGATCCTCAGAGCTCTGACCCAAGATCGCCTCATGGAGAATCACTCTCAGAGTTGCTCTGGAGCTCCTCACGAGTAGGAATTGAATGGACGTTTCTTTGAATCCATTATGTACCGGTACCTGGGGCCAATTAATAAAGCTTTCCTGGAAAGGAAACCAGGCTCTCTGGGATTTATGGAGGTTTTCTTCATGACTTGTCTCCTTTTACCTATTTCAGGCTCCAGTTTAATGGCACATTCACCAGGTCAAGATGTCATACTGAAAAAACCTGACTTCGGTATCAGTTATTGAGAGATCCCTCCCAGGGTCTGGGAACGATGGCAAGATGGGGTGAGGGAGTCACCTAGCTCAACAATGGAGGCAACAGAGGGGAAGGGAGACAGTGTCTCAGTTGGTCTGGGTCCATGTGTACACATGACCACACACACGTGCACATGTACACACACACACAAGCGACTCCAGTAAGATGCATTCTAGAAAAATGCACAGGCTATGGGAAGACAAGCATATCTATAGGCTGCAAGTGGGGATGTTATCTGATATTTTCTCTATCAAAACCCTTGGGCTCCAGGGAGATAGATAGCTCAGGGGCATAAGTGCCTACCTGTACAAAGTACTGAGTCCCAAGTTGGATCCATAGTACCACATAAAAAAGCCGGGCGTGGTGACGCAGGCCTGTAATCCCAGCACTTGGGAGGCTGAGGCAGGAGGATTGTTGTGAGTTCAAGACCAGTCTGAGCTAGAAAGTGAGCTTAAGGCCAGCCTGAGCTGCATAGTGAGACCCTGTCTCAAAAAGAAAAAAAAAAAAAAGGGGGGGGAGGGCTGGGGACATGGCTCAGTAGAAAAAGCACTTCCCTGGCAAGCACAAGGGCCTGAGTTCAATCCCTGGTTCCACAAAAAAAAGAAAAAAAGAAAGGAAAAGCCTTGGGGACTTGAGACTTGGGGTGTAGTTCATTGGTAGAGCACTTACATAGTATGGTTTTGTAATTTTTTTTTTTTTTTGGTGGAACCAGGGATTGAACTCAGGCCCTTGTGCTTGCCAGGGAAGCACTTATTCCACTGAGCCATATCCCTGGCCCTAGAGCACTTACATAGTATGTGCAAGGCCCTAGGTTCAATTCCCAATACAATAAATAAATAAACCTTGAAGATATGAGTATTCATTAGATTTCCCTTAACAAAATACTTAGATATAAAAATGGCTATTCAAAAAATACCTGTTCTGAGCTCTTAGCAAAAAGTGCCAACAGCCAGAAACAGTCCCTCAGAGCTCTTACCTGCAAGCAACAGAAACCATTGCTGACTGGTGAAGACCACAGACAGGCTGCATAGAAGGACACTATCTAGCTTTAGTTTGGGCAGCCAGGAATGGCAGGCACCTGAGACAGTGGGCCATGGGCTCTGGCACCCAATATGTGCCAAACCCCAGTTGTCACTGGGCCACCAGCTCCTGGTTCTAAGCCATGCAGGCACACATGGCAGGCACACATGGCAGGCACACATGGCAGGCAGGCCCTGTGACTGTCTACATAGTACATGCAAGGACTGCTCTAGAGAGCAGCTGGCCCACCTATTGTCACGCTTTTAGACAGCTGAGGTGAGTATGTACTAGTTGAGGAAATAGGTAAAAATAAAATATGAAACTTGGATACAAGTGAGATATTTCTCTAAAGGGGTGGAGAATTTAAATCTACAAACTGGATTTTTCTAATGGAGCTTGACTTTTATTCCAAGCTGGCTCAGTTAGAGTGGGGGTAGTTGTGGCTAATTGATCTCCAGGCGATGTGTCCCGCTGGTGGGTGGATCTCTCTGCTCAGTGCAGCAGCAAACGCCCTGCTTCTGCCTGACTACATTTATTTGTGGTCTGTGGTCTTACCTGCCTCAAGTGGGCTGAAGCAGGGAAAGGCCCAGAAACGTCCACCTAGCACAGATGTGAGGATGCCCCAGCACATGTTCTTCCTGAGCCACTGGAGGGGCCCAAGGGCTTTCTGCTGTCCTCAAGGGTGAGGCTTTGGGACCTCAAGGACAGAAAAAGAAGATGCTGTCTTTTTTTTGGCAGAACCAGAGATTGAACTAGGGACCTTGTGCTTGCAAGGCAGGCGCTTATGCCACTGAGCTATCTCCCCAGCCCCTCAGAAATCACTTTTCTCTTCTTCCCATGGGTGTCTTCATTCCCTTCTAAGGCAATGAGTGTGGACTGCCCTATTCCTGACCCAGGGGAACAGCAGGAAATATAGAATGGATGCTTCAGAATGATGCCCTTTCACATTCTGTCCCTATGGATAATTTTTTCAGAAAGATAAAATCATGATTCATACTAATACAATGAACATGTGTTAAAAATTGTATTTAACTCATTAATTCCTGATAGATACAGTCAAAATGGATCAAAGATTTAAGTATTAAGGGGCCAGGAAGATGGCTCAGTGGAATAAGCACTTCCCTGGCAAGCTCAAGGGCCTGAGTTCAATCCCCGGTTCCACCAAAAAAAAAAAAAAAAAAAAGTAAATATTAAAAATTTCTGAGGGAACCCATAAAATATAAAAGCCGTTTTCAAGGACAATCCAAAGAATAAAGACTGGGTGTGGTGGTGCACACCTGTAATCTCAACTTTTGGGAGGCTGTAAATAGGCAGATCACTACTAGTCTGATCTAGTAGTAAGTTTGATCTAATGAATACTCATATCTTCAACACCCTGTAACCCTTCCCTAAAAATACAAAACGAAGAACAATCATATGAATTTATTAATAGGTGGCCCCTTTCAGTGGAAAAAATGAATCACATGTTTAATGAAAAATGTATTCCATGTGTATAAACAAAGAAACACTGCAAAGGTAATGTGAGGGGCAAAGCCCATAGAATCAGATGTTCCAAAAAGGCCCAAGCCTGGCTTCCCAGGGAAGAGAAGCTGGATTCATTTTCTGCAGGTGGGTACATACCACAAAAACAAACTTTAAGACAATACAAGCCTGGGCATGGTGGCACATTCCTGTAATTTCAACACTCAGGTGGCAGAGGCAGGAGAATTGCAACAAGTCCAGCATGGGCTCCATGATGAGTTCAGCGCCAGTCTGAACTATATAGTGAGACCCTGTTCCAAGAACAAATAAGCAAATGAAAAAGTCGTATCAAAATTTTAAAAATAAAATTTAAAAAAACAATAGAAATGGTTATGTTTAACTTACCATTTTTCAAATAAATCACAATGGAGGAGAGTAAAATTCTCAGCTAAAACATAAAACATGATTATTTTGCAAGTTTGACCCATGTTTTCCGAGGATAAAACAGTATGGTAGACAACAAGAGTATTTTTAAAATATCTAGAAATATCTCATAAAGAATACTAATTTCTGGTCCCTGCGCCCACCCCCATTGGTCCCCGTGTCCACAGCCACCTTGAGGTCCGCTACAGTCCCTGTCCCATAGGCACCACCGTGCCCAAGTGCCCCAAGTGCGAGAAGGAGGTGTACTCTGCTGAGCGGGTGACCTCGATGCGCAAGGGCTGGCATCAGTGAAAAGTGTGGAAAGACGCTGATCTCTGGAGGTCACTCGGAGCACGGAGGCAAACCTTACTGCAACTGCCCCTGCTGCTCTGCCATGTTTGGCCCCAGAGATTTTGGGCGGGGTGATACTGAGAGTCACCCCTTCAAGTAGACCCAGGTTTCAGAGATCCCACCCTTGACCACCTGCTGGGCCACTGGTCATCTGGGCACATACCAGGCCTTATCTCCAGAGATCCAGGACTCCTAGCAGCCCCTCATGTCCTCAATGAAGCTGAACTCTTGAGGCAAAAAAAAAAGAATACTAATTCCTGAAATATGTAAATGCTTCCCATATACCTAAAAATAGCAAGACACCAAACTTGATTATTCCTAGCATCTTTCTTTTTACAAGCTGAAAGTAAGACAAATTTTTTGACTTTTAGAGTATCCTCTGGGGAGTCTCAAAAATAGTTTCAAGTTTAAAAGATATCCTAAAATTTTCTTTTTTTTTTTTGGTGGAACCAGGGATTGAACTCAGGCCCTGGCACTTGCCAGGGAAGCGCTTTTCCCACTGAGCCATCTTCCCGGCCCCCTAAAATTTTCATTTCACTTTTTACCCTAAATTTGAAGTCCAACCTGAAAGGTAAAATAAGAGATGCCAGAGGAGATATTAAGAAAGGGTCATGGATGGCGATGAAACTATACTTGGTTAACTACTTCTAAGAAAGTGGCCAAGATGATTTAGAAACAAACACAGAAGTTAACACAGTGAAAACATTGATAAAGACTCAGGTCTTTCATGAAGAATTTTGTTCTTTTTTTCCTTGTATTAAATGATCAAGAGGGCCGGCGGTATAGCTCAGCGGACTAAGCGCTTGCTTAGGTAAGCGCGGCGGCTAGGGTTCAATTCCTGGTTCCGCATGCCGCGCTGGCCCTGCCTTCGGGTATGCTGAGCCGGCGATGGAGTCCGGGCGTGGTGGCGCACGCCTGTAATCCCAGCCCTAGGGAGGCAGGAAGCAGGAAGATCACTGTGAATGTGGGCTGCATAGTGAGACCCTGTCAAAAAAAAAAAATTCTTAAATGATCAAGGATATAATAAAAGCAGTATAAAACCCAGAAAATTATATTGGTAAGACATAAAACTCTATTAAGGCAGATTTTATGGAGGTAAAGAATTACTTTTTCCACTGTGTGTGAAGCCATTAATCAGCAAATTAAGTAAGCAAAACTAAGAAAAAAGTGAATTTTGTCAAAAATTTAACATATTTCGCATATTCGTGTAACTTCTCCGACACAGCTGTTATAAATCAAGATAAATAAGGATCATTTTCTGGATTTTTGCCCTGCATTACAGTGATTCATGTTCTGGAGGAAACTTGAAGTTACCATTTCTCCAAGTGCTGTCTATGGGACTCCCAAGGAGCCCTCAAGACCCTTTTGGGGGTTCATAAGGTCAAAACTATTTTCATGATTATTCTACAACATTTTTCTTCCCTCTTATTTCCTCTTAAATGTTGAGCAAAGCTACATAACATGAGGCAAGCCCAAGACTGAATGCACAAGAAGGCGAAAGAATCCAGCTGTCTTCTATTCAACCAAACATTAAACATAGTTTTTAAGAAAATCATGTCACTCTTCTCATTTGAGGAAAAATATAGTCATTTTTCCTAAACATATGCTAGCATGCAACAATTTTATCATTGCTCATTTCAAACAACTATTTTTTTTCTTTTAGACATTTATACATATGCATACAGATATATAAACTCATATTAATGACAAATGATTTTTTAGAAGTCCAGGCAGAGAAAGAAGCAATTATTTTTACCTAAAATCTGTTTTTTGATTACTGTTCAACTTGCTATGTCATTTTACCAAAAGCGAAGTTCTTCCCATGTCTCCATCTCAGATTTTATTGCTTCACACAAGTGGTGCATCTTCCGTTAAAAAAAGAAAAAGATGGAGCAGTCAGTCCAGTGATTAATCTGACATGGCTTTCATTGGAAAACAGGGGTGGGTGGTGGCAAAGAGAAGGCCAACAGACACAATGGTAACTTAAACACTGCCATATACAATGGTTTCTGGAGAAAGAGTGAATAGAGGGGAATAAGAGGGAGAGAAAAGGGGAGAGAGAAAAATTATATTCAACAAATAGAAAAAAAGCACTGAAAGCCCATGAGCCAAGCCATAGCCAAACCATGTTCTATCTTAAGTAGTTTCTCTTTTCCCCTTTTTTTCTTTCTTTCTTTGTTTTTCTTTTTTTAATAAAATCTCTCCCCAAACTATGAGCATTTTTAATCCTCCCCAGACTGGGCTTCATCTTCAGACCCTTCCTCTCCAGACTTCTCAGGTGGGGGGCTTGCCGATGTCTTCTTCTCTGGAGGGCTTTCAGGTTCCTCATCTTCTTCTTTGGGAGAAGGAGTCTTTTCCTTTGATGCCTTGGAAGCTGTGGGGCGACCCACTTTCCCTTTGCCTTTCACTGGACTCGGTGTCACTGTAGCCTTTAGCCTGGGTTTGGGCATTTTCTTTTCTTTTCGCTCAGGTTTGGATTTCTTAACCATCTTTTTGTTTTTCTTTTTTGAACTGCCGTAGTCACTGCCATCATCGTCTTCCATTAGGAAATCTTCATCACTGCCAGAATCTTTCTCCTGGAACGGGGCCTCCTCCTCTTCCTCTTGCTCCTCCTCACTACCCGCACCTTCCATGAGCATCTCTCTCTGTTTGGAAGCTGCTTTAGATGCTGCCTGCCTCTGTTGGCGCACGTTTTTATGATCATCTTTTCATCTTCACTGTCCTCCGCT
>PVKA01025439.1:21525-33087 GCA_004027165.1 Ctenomys sociabilis | reverse complement strand
ATAGCTACTTCCTGTGCATTATTTTACATACCTTGTTTAATCTCAGCTTCTAACAGTTAGGTATTATTATTATGATTTAACTGAATAAAATAAAACCCAAGAGGCTTTTGTTGTTTTCTGTAGTCTAAAAAGACAGATTTTGAACCCAGATTTGTTGAATCAGCATGTCTACTCTTCAACCATTATGGTTATTTGGTTTTGGAAAGTGCATGGTCAGTAGTAGTTAGGGTGAGCCTCAGAACACAAAGTGTTTCTAAGTATTTAATGTACTTATATTTCTTCAAATTAGGTTTTTTTTTTTTTTTTTTTTTTTTTTTTCAGAACTGGGGATTGAACTCAGGCCTCTGCACTTCCCAAGCAAACGCTTATTCTACTGAGCCATCTCCCTGGCCCTGTACTTATATTTATTAATCCTTGTTCAAACTTCAAATTAAAAGATTTAGATTGCAAAAAAGCTGAAAGAACAGGGCATTCAATACTGTATATACTTTCTCTATGTTCATCAATTATTAACATTTTACTAGTTGTGCTTTATCTTTCTGTCTTCCATCTATTTGTATGTATATCTCTATCTATACCTATATCTCTATTTGTCTATCTATCTATCATCTATCTATCTATCTATCTATCTATCTATCTATCTATCTATTATCTATCTATCTATCTATCTATCTATCTATCTATCTATCTATCTATCTATCTATCTATCTATCTGCCTACCAACCCAGGAATTCTTTAGGATATATTGTCCAGGTATAAAAACAATCTTTTGGTGTAGGGGTTGGGGGTTCGATCCCGAGGCCTGCTATGTCAGCCCAGCCTCTGGGGTGTGGCAATTGAGACTGAACATGGTGGTGCGTGCCTGTAATCTCAGCTCTTGGGAGGCTGAACACAGGTGGATCACTACGAGTCTGATCTATATAGGGAGAACCTGAGTGCCCTGTTGACCCTGTACTAAAATACAAAAAACAACAGAAAAGCCCTTCTATATAATCACTATATAATTTACACATCAGAAAATTAATGTTAATTCAATGTTGTCATCTCATTTATAGAACCATTGAAAAATTCCAGTTATTTTGTTAATCCAAGATCTAGTCAAGGTTTGCTATAGTTGTATTGTTTAGAGACTTTCAGTCTAGAAGCAATCTTCTACATGGGTTTATGAGAGTAATTCTGCTTTGAGGAATTAAGTCAGTTGCCTTGCACAAATATTTCCGTTGTGCAGACTGTCTGGTTATTTTCTCATAAGTAAGGCTCAGGTTAGACATCTTGGCAAAAGTACGAGGCAGTTTAAGAAAGTTTCTCATTGGATCCACCAGGAGCACATCTGGGTTGTCAGAGCCCTGATAATGCCGCTCCATCACTGGCTGAAAGTGGTGGTGTTATAGCTAATTTCCGCTTTGTAAATTTCACTTGTAGATTTGTATTTCAATGTAAATCAATGATCTTTTACCCAAAGGTCTAGCCCCTACCCCATGTGATTCTTACATTTGGGGTTGAGAAATGGTGACGTCTAATTTTCTCATTTCCTCAACATTTTTTAGTCAGTCCATTTATCTGCTTGGGTTGCCACGGCAAAATAGAAAAGGTGTGGCTTGAATAACAGCAATTTATTTTCTCATAGTCCTGAAGGTTAGAAAACTGAGATTCAGGTCCCTTCCAGGCTGTATAGTCACTTTCTCTTTTTGACGCTATTTATTTATTTTTGGTATGGATTGGGGGCAGAGAGAAAGGGGACGAGGAAGAAAAGGGGAAAAGGAGGGAGATAAAAGAGGGAGGGAGGGAAGCAGGGAGAGAAGGAGGGGAGAGAGACAGGGAGTGGGAGAGAGAGAATGAAAATCTCAACTGTTTGGCATTTCTTCCTCTTAGAAAGACATCAATCTTACTAGCTGGCTTAGGGCCTCATTTCCAAATCCAACCACATTGATTTTGATGGGGACACAATTCAGGCCATAGCAGCTGGTGTTTTCTAAAGTAGGACTCTGAGCATTTATTCTTCCCTTTCTTCCTTTTCTCTGCCTTCTCTCTCTTGAGTAACACTGTAGACTCATGCATTTATTTTTCATTGAATGGATGGTAACTTATTTCTGTCATTACTCATTTTGACAATCAGATTGTCTAAGATGTGTCCCTTGGAATTTCACTCAAATCAGCTGTAGTAGCCTTTTGCCATGACTTGATCAGTATTTAAACACTTCTTTGCTTCCTTGAATAAAATATTTCAGATCCTCTTGTATTTTTTTCCTGTCATAATCATTTCTAGAATCAGACATTTGTCTAAAGAATCCTGGCTCTTTTTGGTGCAAAAATATTTAGAAACATTCTAAGTATCATTTGTTATACTAGCAAGAATTATCTTCAGAATCTGTTATTTTTAATAACATTCTTTAGGTAATAACTATACAACCTGTACAATGAAGGATTTGTTATCTTAAAGACTAGTTCTTCAACAGTATAACCAGCCACATGCCTTTGAGGGACTTCTAACATGAGCTATATACTCAGTGAATATTGATGAACTAATAAATGAATGGCCTGGAGTCATGGGGTTTACTTAGTCTACTGCAAAGCTCTTCCAACCCCAGTGAATTTTCTCATTTTAGTAAGCAGAGAGGGGATCAGTTGTTACATTTTATCTACATCTTCAGCCTGTAGCTCTTGCACCTGCTACAAGGGAAATCCAGACTCCATCTCCTGAGCTACTGTAAGCTCTTAGGGCTATAGTTCTAGGAAGCAATTCTTTAGAGCCTCTCACTTCTCCTCTGTTCTCAGTGTATCCTCTTGGATTTGGAGGCGGATGAGATAACATATCTAACAGGAATACTTGAAAATGAATTCTTTTCCTAGTTTTACCAGGCAGCTAGCTAAGGAATTTTTTTTCTCACAGATGAGAATCTAGTTAAAATGAAGCTAGGAATACAGATTTTAGAGCTCTTGAGAGTCTCGTACATTTAATATCTATTCTGAGGAATGAGGATTCAGTCACAACAACTCTTTGAGGATCTATTTACTGTCAAAGTGTAATTGGATTTTGATATAGCAGTTCATTTGGGTGGGGGTGGGGATAGGAAGATGATTATAAAATAACAAACAAAATGCAAGTGATGGAACCTTTTATTTATTTATTTATTTATTTTCTTTTCTTTCTCTTGGATCCTTACAGATACTGGGAATAAGCCCCTTATCCCCCACAGTGGTCTTAAAAAACAAGGCATACACTTCAGCTACTTCTGCTGTGAATAATCCATTGAAGCCAAACAGTATTATACTATTTTCATCAGTGTTCACACAAAGGTCACATCCTTACATATCTCTTTGAATTTCTGGGACGCATATGGTGTGCCACTTCTATAGAAGAAATATTTTCATTTTAGAATTCAACTTTTATAACCTTTGGCAACATGTAGCATCAATGGCTCTTTGTTGTTCATAAGAAAAAAAAAAAAGTAAAACTGTAAGCTATCCCCAAGGATATGCAGGGCGTTGCTATAGCAACAGAATCTGCCTCCCAGCACCACAAGAGAAGCTATGAATAAAAGATGGTGTTCTAAGGACAACAGAATAGAAGAGGTTGTTTCGATCCTTCTAATACCTGAAATTTGCTGTTATTTTGTTAAATGCAAAATAAAAATCTTGGGGAAAAGGCACAGTCTGCTAAAAGGATGAATTTCTATATCGTACTTCAGATGTCATGGGGAAAAATACGTGCTTTCTGAATAGAGTTAGCCCATGTTTAGAAGACCAGAGAAAGGCCAAAATATTTGATTTAAATATTTCTGTTTAGTACTTCAGATAAAAGAATTCAAAGATAGATAGGTTAAATTGACATATGAAGAGTGGGACCATTTTGAATTCTGACCCTGAATAGTCTCTTGGTTCCTTATTGAAGCACAGGCACATTTCAAACAAATGGTGGGATGAAGCACCATTCTCATTGCAGCTGGTATCGTCTGTGGTGAGCACATTCATTTCTTGTATTCCCTCTTTGGTTGTTGAGTTCCATTCTACTGGCCTCATCATAGCTACCTATCTACCTACCAACCTGGCTATGTTGGGCATTAGGATCCACATTTTTTTCTTTCTTTCTTTCTTTTTTTGTACCAGAGATCAAACTCAGGACTTTGGGTTTGCCTGGGCAGGCACTTATGCTGCTGAGCTATTTCCCAGCAGGATCCAAATGTTAAGGTGACTGAAGTTTTCGATCAATTCAAGATTGCCTCTCCTTGTTTTCTGAGACATTTTCTTGCTATGTAGTCGAGGCTGGACTTAAACTCTCCATGTAACCAGGCTGACCTCGAACACTTGCAGTGACCTTTGTTCCTCAGTTGTAAGCCTGAGTGCTGGGATTATAGGTGAGTATCACCGTACTAGCCATGTTCAGTTTGTTTCTTTTTTTTTGAGGGGTGGGGTATGACCTTTATTGAACTTATCCACCAGAGTGGAAATAATATCTGTACAAAATCAAATGTTTGTTACTATAACTTCTGCATCACAATTAAAATCCAAACAGTTTTAAAAAACAATCAGCTCAGCAGAAATCCACAGTACAATTATCCAAACCATCCTGCTTAGATTCATAGATGTATCTCTTTCCCCGATTCCCTCTCCTGTCCTTTTCCTCATCTCAGTAATTCCTTCCTTTTGAACAGGTTCATGGATTTCTGCTAGCCTGTAGAAAGAAGTGGTTAATGCTTAATTTACTTTTAATCTTCCTTTTTCAATTTTTTTCTTTATTTCTTATAACTTCTTTTCTTTATTCTTCCAATTTTGCTTGCATATATCTGGTAATCTGAACAACTAATTTGAAGACCACACTAAGCAATACAGCAGATACTGTCAAATTCATTTTTTTTTGTTTAGTGAAATTCTGCAGTTGCAATGATTTATGTTTTAATATTATTTTTACTCTTTAAAAATTAATAAATTAAAAAATATAAAAAGTTAACTCCATCAAACCTGCTATCTCAGAATCAATAGCTTCTTTGAAGCCACAGTAACACTTAAGTACAGTTAAGACTCAAATGCAGAAATTTGGTTGGTTGGAAAGCTCATTAAACTTTCACTTTGCTCAGACAGAATCACAAAACTGCAAAACCGTGTTTTTCGCAGAGATACAGTCATTGGCCTCACCAGCACTGGACAGCTGTTTAGAGTATTAGTCCTGAGATAGTAAGGACTGCATGCATCCTTCATAGTCTGCTGTTGTGCTTTCCTCCTAATCAGAGACTTGTACACTGGGCGATGACACCACTTCCTGCAACAGTAGCCTCTTTGAGGCAGTCCAATTATTGATCCCCACAAATGGCTAGTTGCAAGAGGCAGGGGTAATGCGTTTTACTTTCAGGTCTTCAGATGCATTTCCTGGTAGTTCAGGTACCTCTGTCATGAGGTACTTGGTGACAGCCATGCTATACCTGGTGGCTGTGGCACCCACACACCCATGACTGGTCATTCTGAACTTGTGGTGTCGATGGATGAAGCCCACAGGAAACAGCAGGCTGGCCCCCTGAAGATGGGAACCCCTGGTGTTGGCCAGCCCAGTCTTTCCAAGCCTTCTCCCAAGGTACTCCCAATTCCACTTAGGAGCAGGTGCCCAGGCAGTGAATAGGCCAGTTCAACAGGAGGCGAAGCCCACTGGCACTCCTGTGCTGCACTGAGATGCAAACTTCATGTTCAGTTTCTAAGAAATACATTTTTAGTCTGTGAACTATTATTCAGAGTAAAAGTGAAAAACTTTTCTGCAAGAGCTTATTTAAAAAAATTAAAATTATTGCTGGAAGATATGACTCTCAGAACAAGGGATTGCTATCAACTGAATTGTATCCTGCCAAAATTCATATATGGGAGTCCCAAACACCAGTATATGTTTGGCCGTATGGCTTTGATGGAAGTAATTACAGTTAAATGAGACTTAAGAGTAGGGATCTGATCTGATAGTTTTAGTGTCCTTATAAGAAGAGGAAGGGAGGCTACAACTTTCTCTGCTTGTACTGAAAAGCCACAGGAGCACTTATGCCAAAGGTGGTGGTCTACAGGCCAAGAAGGGGATCGGGAGTAAAACTGACTGCGTTGCCACTCTGGCCTGTGACTCTCAGCTTCTAGAACCGTGAGAAAATAAGTTTCTATTGCTTAAGGTATCAGCCTATGGGATTTTGTTTTTGTAGCCTTAGCCAACTAATTCAGGGCTTTAAATATTTGATACAGTTTTTCCCTTAGTTTCCTTTTAAGAGGAAAGCTCTATTTGTAGAGGGAACACAAAATCTTAACAATTTTCTAGGGTCTTTCTTTTACTGTTATCATCTTGGCAAATTTACACAACTGAGGCACTGAAGATCACCTATATAGTTGTCAAATGCGTGATCAGAAACATTGTTTTGCCTACAGTACCTAGAAAACATGACTTTTTGTTTTCATTGGAATAATTTCCCAGGGAATTTATGGGAAAACAAAATTTTAGGAGGGCTGGGGAGATAGCTGAGTGATCTGAGGGCCTGCTTGGCAAGCCCAAGGACCCAGGTTCAATCCCAGGTACTGCATGACCACCTCTGAGGCCATGTGTAGTGGCGCAAGCCTGGAATTCCAGTGCTGGGGAGGCTGAAACAGGATCGCTAAGAGTCAGAGCTGTGCAGTGAGACTGTGTACCAACAACAACAATGAAAACTCAAAATTTTAAAAGCCTAACAGAACGTAGTATTTACTCTCTAATTTTAACTTTCGTATGGGTAGACAGCAGTTGGGAAGGATGGACTAGTGGATAGTTTCTTATTAACTTATAAGCATAAATTTGGGATAATCCTTGTCAAAATTTCAGATACTCCTCTTATTCTTTTTTAAAATAGAGTTTTATTTTATTTTTTTTTACATAATTTTATTGAAGAACAAACAGCATTGAGACAGTTTCAAATCAACTTATTAGAACAGATTCAATAATTAATACATTGCATATTGTTTTCTTAGTGGTTATTTGTTGTACAAGGTGCAGACATGATATTGTATTTACAAACACTATTAGAGCAGTTGCCTTTATTCATTGAATTCAGATAGCTGTATACCTATGTTTTTTTTAAAGCTGAATTGTAGTACAGTTTCAATAATTAATACTTTTTGCATTGTTATCTTCCTAGTGGTTATCCATATCCTGTCTGCTTCTTGTACTATGGATAAAATAGAGCTTTAATTGTGCACATTAATTTTTTTCTTACAAAATGTTGGATTTCATTGTGGAATTTTTCTTCAGGCATGTGACATATTTTGATCCTTTTCATCATATTCATTACCTAGTACCATCTCTTCTACTCACCTCTTACATAATAATAGTTTCTCTTCTACTTTCTGTCATCTTGTTTTATTTTGAGTATGGCTTATCTTGCTTGACATAATGACCTTTATAGCTCTGCAAATGACATAATTTTGTTCTACTTTGTGGCTGAGATATATATATATATATATATGTATATATATATATATACATATATATATATACATATACATATATATATATATGGGTAACAGAGAGTCCTCAGTCATATTTATTTATTAGGTACAAGGTCTTGTCGCACAGCTGGGATTTGCAGTGATCCTCCTGTCGCAGCTTCCCCAGCACTGGGATTAAAGGTATGCAGCACCATATGGCTGGCTCACTTGGTGCTGGCACTGCATGCAGTACCAGGGACTGAACCTGGGTTCTTGTGCTTGTCAGGCACTCGCTTAGACTGCTGAGTTATCTCCCCACCTCCTAAGTCACTTTTGCTGGGCACGGTTTTTCTTGTTTGATGACCACAGCCACTTCCCCAAGGGACCATTCTTTCTGTCTTATTCAGAACTTCTTGGCCCTGCCACCAAAGGTACTCTTTTGACCAGCACCAAGGCAATCAAAGCTCCTGGGATGTTTCTAAAAAAAGAGTCCTTTTCCTGTTGGATGGCCGGGGTACAAACATATGATCCCTCAGTCACTGGAATGCCATTCTCCACTACCTGAGAAAAGAAAGGATATAACTCAAATCTGCACACAGAAACAGATGCAAGAAGTTCATGCCCAGACACCTGGCTTGTGAAGCCCTTGGGCCTGCCTGGGTTTCTGCGGTGGCCACTTTCATTCCATGTCATTCCCTCGTGGTCTCCAATTCCTTTCTTGCATTTACTTTTCTATTTTTCCTTTTTTAGTGCATGTTACAGCATATAATGATTTCAGTTATCATGGGGTTGGTACATGTACATCATATGTCATACATCTTACTTTTCTTCTTCTTCTCTTTTTATTCTCTACTCCTTCTCTCCTTCCTTGTTCCTTCCATTGAAAATAATATTCCATGGGGAGGGGGAGATAGCTCAGCTGCAGAAGCACCTGCCTGGCAAGCACAAGGCCCTGAGTTTGATCCTTAGTACCAAGAAGAAATAAAATGATCTTCCTACTTTCTACTAATGACATAAAATAACATGTATTTCATGTCATATATTTTCTAATACACATATATGTCTTTTGGTTTCTCATATAAGAGACAGGATGTGATATTTAAGGTTGTGTGGCTGACTTATTTCCCTTAGGCAAAAATCTACCATCTATAGTAGAAGGCACCTGGATTTCTGTTATTTCTGGGGGTTACAATGTGTGGACTGGAAAGAGAACAGAGGAGGGAGCTTTTATATTGCTTGAAAAAAATTCTAAAAACAAGAATACATTATTATTATTATTATTTATTATTTTTTTTTTGCAGAACTGGGGATTGAACTCAGGCCCTTGCACTTGCCAGGCAAGTGTTTATTCTCCTGAGCCATCTTCCTGGAGCCTCATTAATTTTAGTAAAAAATATCAATAGCAATAACAGCAAAAGGAATGTATCCACAAGAAAATTTGTAAAGGGATATTGAAGAGTACAGAGGACAAGATCTCCAGAAAAGACTTGAAAGCAGACGCCACCCAGGACATTGTGTGTCTTTCTCATCTGTGCTGGGCTTTGGTGAAGTCTGAGAATGCCACTGACATGGTGTTTGGTGCAGAAACCAAGAGAACACAGTACTCTACATTTATACTAGAAGAGACTGTAGAATACATATAAGAATGAATAGGAACAAATAGAGACAAATCACGGACTATTAGCCTTTTGCCCAAAGGCTTTGATCAGAACTGGAAAGCAAGCAATTTCAAGTGAACTTTCCTGATGAGGAATCAATGTGTATCGGCTGTTGGAGGCACACCGATATGCCTGGAACAGATGGCAAGGGCGACATTATTTTTTGAAAGGAGATACGCTTGAAGATGTGCTTTGGATGAACAGATGGCAAGGGTGACATTATTTTATAAAAGAAGATATGCTTGATTGTGCTTATATCTGAATGAAGAGCCACCTAGCTTGCAAATGGGGTCAGGTAACTGAGTTCCCTATAAGTGGAGCCAAATTTTTCCTTCAGAGGCAGCTTCAAACCTGCTCCAGTCTTTTTAAGTACGTTCCTGAGGCCTCAGGGTGGCTTAAAATGAATACATCACATCACTGGAGAAAGAGACTTGAACCCTGCACTTAAACAGCGTGACTCTTACACCTGGAGCCTTAGCCGCTTCCTGAGGAACAGCAGCAGATCTAGCTGTGTTTTGAATAAATCTTTGGAGTGCTTAAAGTCAACATGACTGAAACTGAACTCATTAGGTATTGTTGAATACATGTCAGTATTTCTTTATTCCTTCTCTGTCCTTGTTACCTGAGCCAGTACCTTTGATTCTAGGTTTCTCCCTTTTACTTGTTTTCAGGATGCAATTGTGCCCTTGCTTAGTCATAGATTTGGTCTTTTCATCTCCACAATCTCTGTTTTGATTCTGCCTTAATGATTTCTCAAAGGATTGATTTATTTGTTAACTCAGCAAGCGCATATTTACTGAGTTTCTATCACACAGCAAACACTGTGCTAGGTTCTGAGGAGTCAGTAGGCGGCAAAGCAAATTTTCTCAGTCCTCACAAAGCTTGTAGTCCAGGATTCACTGTAATACTTCTCAACCGTCTGTCTGATGGCTTCTAGAACACATACTCAGGTCATCCCTCATACTGGACTGCTTTGCAAATGAAAAATCTGATTTAATAACTTTTTTATGGGAGAAAATATAAATAATTAGCTGATGCACATGCCATTTGTTAGCAGGGTCCTGCCTCTGTTTTCAGTCTCCTTTCTTAAACTTTTGAGGTAACCTCCCTTTTTGTTTTGTTTTGTCAGAGATGTGTGTTCCATTGCCATTTAAATATTGTAGGTGCTTGAATTCAGCAAAATAACCCAATATAGTCCAATAGTCCATGATAGTAGTGGGTTATCAGCAGAACTGGTAATGTCAGAAGTTGTTGACTTGAGCCTTTTACAGTTCAGCATATTAACATGGCTTTACTTTTTATACAAAACAAACAAGGGGGATATAAATGAAGGACAATTTTGTAATAAAAAAATATATATATATGTATATACAAAATAGTTGGGATATACAGCTACCTTCTCTTAGTTCAATGAGAAGAAAGATTTGTACTAATAGTGTTTAGACAAGATATCATGTCTGCATCTTGTCCTCTTAATAACTACTATAAAGACAAAAAGACAATATGCAACGTATTAATTATTATAACTGTCCTACTAAACTGTTTTGAAACTGTCTCATTGCTATTTCTTTCTCATTAAAATTAATTAAAAATGCTTGAAAAACTTTTGAGGTAAAAGTTCTAGCTAGGTAGTGGGGTGATTCTTTACCAGGTTTTTTTTTTTTTTTTTTTTTCTTTTTCTTTTTCCAGGGGCTTGACTTGTTCAGAGAACTGGGCAAGACAAACAAAAAACATAGTAAGATTTTACATTTATTAATGATATTAAAGGTAGGATTAAAAGTGGAAAAGAAATACGCTCTGCAGAGTGCAGAGTGGCTGACAAAAAAACTTGCAGAGGCATGAAGTTTTATGTCCCCCCATTTTGACATCAGATCTAGGACATCCTATCAAGAACTTGCTTGGTTTTGTGCCAGAAGCATTGAAGCTAGCATTTTCTATTGGTACTACCTGCAGGGCTTTGGCATACGGCTTGAGTCTCTGTGATTGACAGGGCATGCCCATTTGCCCAGCAATTTGCCATCCTCTAATCTGTTTCAGTGAGCTGTCCTCCAAAACCACTGCTGAAAATTCATTTCAGTCATGCCAGAGCTCATAGTGGGGTAAAACAAGTAGGTAGTCTGTATTTATAAAAAGAAATATGGAAATGCACACTATGCTAAGTTATACAATTTTAAATTTAGTTTTCTGGCTCAGAAATTAAGGGATTAGGGCTAGTGAGATAGCTCAGAGAACTAAGCACCTGCTTAGGCAAGTGCAGGGACCAGGGTTCAATCCCCCACACCACATGCCATGCCAGCCTTGCCCCTGAGCACTCTGGTCTGGCTATGAAGGACTTTGGAGTGGTAGCATATGCCTATAATCCCTGTGCTGGGGAGGCTGAAAACAGGAGGATCACTGTGAGTCTGAGCTGCATAGTGAAACCCTGTACCAGACCAAAAAAAAAAAAAAAAAAAAAAAAAAAAAAAAAAAAAAAAAAAAAAAAAAAAAA
>PVKA01025439.1:0-21425 GCA_004027165.1 Ctenomys sociabilis | reverse complement strand
ACGTGAGTTCAGTGTTGTTACAGTTTATATCTAGATGTCTCCCAAAGTCTCCAGTACTCATCAGTGATGCAATGACTGGACCATGGCTGTGTGATACTACATTAGTACACTTATCGGTTTATCATAGCTCTGGGTGTGGATCATGGGTTCACTGAGGAGGGAAGATCCATCCTGGGTGTGGGTAGTACTGACCAATATCTTTATAGCCTGAATGGAATAAAAAGGGAAAGAAAAAGTCTCTCTGCTTCCTCCCTGCCATGCCATGAACTATTGCTTCTCTTCCATGCTGACTGAAATGCTGACTGAATTTTTATATACTGAAAGCTATACGAACCATGATCTAAAATAAACCTTTCCTCTTAAGTTGTGGGTATCAGGTGTTTTGTCCAAGGGAGAAAGTAACTAAGACAAATATATGAAAGAATAATTTTAAAAAATGTTAGGAACAACATAATTTACAGTAACGATAAAAATATTAAGGTTAGAATACTAAGAATATATTTGACAAGATGCATGAGACCCTAACTGGGGTTCAATCTCCAGTGTCCCACGCTGGCTCCATCCCCGAGGTGCCCTGAGACGTCAATTGAGTCTGGGTGTGGTGGATCGTGCCTGTAATCCCAGCGCTTGGGAGGATCCCTATGGGTCTGATCTGTATAGTGAGACACTGTAGACTCTATGCTAAATAAAAAAAAAAAATGTGTGAGAGCTTAAAGGGGTTAATTATTTAACTTTATTAAGGCATATAAAATAGAACTAATAGAGATGTGTAATGAGCTTATAGTGGAGAAGTCTCAATATTGGTGTAACTGCTCCCCTTAAAATTGATTTATCCTAATAAAAATTCCGATAAGACTTCTTTTCTTAAAACTTGACAAGTTAAAACTAAAATTCACACAGGATAATGAAACGGCAGCAAAATGAAATAATTTGAAGAGATATTCAGTTGTATGACAGGATTTAATATGTGGTGATAGCAATTAAAATAAAGTGGGGTTAAGAATGTAGCTTTGTCTAGATGTGTGGGATCCTGGGTTCAGTTCCTAGCAACAAAGAAATAAACAAAAATGTCCTCCGATCTGAAGCAAAAGAGAATGACAACAACATCATCATCAAGAACAACAGTAGCTAAAACCCATCAGAAATCTAAAGCCAAAACAAAAAAATTAGAAGAAATTGTAATAATGATATAGATAGGTTATTGGACTATATGGACATGTGAGATATTGTTTTGCAATATGGGTAGTAGCATCAATCAGTAAAGAAGTCAATGACCATTTAATAATAATTGTAATAGACCATTGACAATGTGGGAAAATAATTGGATTTATCTTATGTACTGCACACAACTAAATTCTAGGACAATTAATGGCCTGAAGGAGAAAACTGGACCTTTGAGACTTCAGGGCTGAGATGCTAATGGATGGAAATGCAGATCGTTAAGTGAAATCAATCAACCACACAAAGACAATGACAGTGTGATCTCACTCATAGGGAATATAAGACATTGATCCCAGGGAAACTGAGAATTCGGTGCTGGTTACAAGAGCCATGGAAGGGAAGAGGGAGAGGGAGAAGGGGAAATGCTTGTTCAGTGGGCACTGATATAAAGTTAAAACTAAAATTCACATAGGATAATGAATTGGCAGCAACAACCAAAATAATTTGAAGAGATATTCAACTGTTTGACAGGGTTTAATATGTAATGATAGCAATTACAGTAATGTGGGGTTGGGAATGTAGTTTAGTCTAGATTTGTTTTTGCTTTTGATCAGAGGATATCTTACCCCTTCTTACACAGGGGTAATAAGTTCTGGTGACTACATAACAATGATGAATTTTATATTTCAAAAAGCTAGAAGAAATCACACTGAATGTTTTTATCACCAAGAGATGATAAGTGTTTGAGAAAATTGATATATTTAACCTGATTTAAGTATTATACAATGCACACATGTGTCAAAACATCACAATTAATATGCACAATTTTAATACTTTAATATAAAAATTAACTTTAAAAAGTAAAACAAAACAGAACAGAACAAGATAAAAATCTTGAAGACATCTTTAAGGTCCCAGCAAATAGCTCAGCAGATTAAAGTGCATGCAAGCAGAGACCTGGGATTTGATCCCTGGGCCAGCCCTGCCCCTGGGGCTTGCCGAGATGGCAATTGAGACTGGGTGTGGTGGTGCACACCTGTAATCCCAGCTCTTGGGAGGCTCTAAACAAGCGGATCACTACTAGTCCAACCTAGTGGTGAGACCTTGAATACCCTCTAGACCCTTCCCTAAAATTAAAAAAAATAAATAAATAAAAGACGTTAATTGTTAGCTTAAGAAAGGATTTCTCATGAAAAGCACAAGCCAGATAGGAGAAATGAATGCAGCCAGGGGAAATACTAATTTAACTAACATTAGTTAGTCTGAGAAGATTTTTGCCATACATTACCTGAAACTAAATCCACTGACTGTTATTGAAAAAGTGCCCACTATGAAGATGCTGATAGAAAAGAGAGACACAGGTGAAAAGCTGTTTGAAGTCTCAGATGAAAAGGAAAATGAAGTAGAGGCACATGGAAAAGAATATGAAGATGTTGATGCAAAGTTATGCAAAGATGACAGCTCCATTGCAAAGTCTGATGAGGACTGGTGCTTTGATGAGAAGGTGTTTGCTGATACTGATGAGACTTCAGGCAATGTGAAGGAAGAGTGGTCCTCTCTACGAGCAGCAGCTTTTTCTCAGCAACAATAATGATGGTGTATGATGGTGATGATGTCTAATCCCTGAACTTGATTTCTGACGACAGGCTCCATCTCCATGTGCCAGTGCTTCAGGTCCCTACTAATAGTGTTACATGAACATGTGCCTAGGATGCCCCACATCAGTGCAGCAAAGGTTTGTCTCCTATACTTAGTGATTTGAAATATATGTTAACTGGCTGCTCAGAGCTCTGTTTTAAAGCAAATAAACTGGATATTTGTCCTTTTGGAAAAAAAATTTTTTTTCTTCTCTGGATGAAAAGTATCATTATCTATCCCCTACCCTCAGTAACCCAAGATAGCAATATATTACATTAAGTAATAGTAATGTATTCTGTAATATATAGAATACATTAAGGTGCAAGTCAACATGGAAAATAGACCAACTTCACAAAAACATCTTGATCAGTCATAAGGTAAATGAAAATCTCATCCATAAAGCTTTACTTCATGCCCATGAGACCATTTAAGTTTGGAAATTCAAAAGATGGTGAGAAATGGCAGTTGAGGAGCTATTATGTGAAGTAAGCAATGTGGGAAGACGGGGGGGGGGGGAGCAGAAGGACAGTGGTTAGTGATCCACTTTTATAGTACACTCTATAGAGAAATTCTCACACATGTATGAAATTTTTACCTCACATTTTGTAATAGCAAGAATAGTAGACTGTTCAGCTACATTATTGTCTAACCATAGATTTAATGTAATTACCCATCTGTTTGGGTTCACTACACTGTTTTAGCTTTTACAGTGGTCTTATGTTCTTTTTCCTCCATATTTTTGCCTCTTTCTGAATTAAGCATTTTAATGACTTCTCTCTTCTCTGCTAGCTCAGTTGGCCTCCTTGCACTATCCTTTTCCTGGTTACCTTGAGATTATAATATATGTCCTGGACTAATTAGGTTAAAGAGCATTGCTACCACTTTGCATTCAATACAAGTCTGTGCAATACCTTATTTATCTCCCTTCCCTCTTGCACTATTATTGTTTCTTATTTCCATATAACTATTTAAACCCACAATGCATTATTATTATTGCTTTATGAAGACAATAATCATTTGAATTTAACTTCATGTTTATTTTTCCTTGCTCTACATGTTGTTTTGTATTTCTGTCTTACCTCTGGAATTACTTAATGTTCGCTTGAACAATTCTCTTGAGCATTCGTTTAGAAGTTTTTTTTGTGTTTAAGGAAATAAGGTCTTGCTCTATTGCTCAGATTGGTCACCAGTGCCTAGACTTAAGAAACGTGCAAGCAGCTGGAACCAAAGGCACAGCCCAGCTGAAGATTTATTTTAGAATGGTGTTTGGTAATTGGTTCTCACAGCTTTCATTTTCCTAAACACATCTTTATTTTTCTTTAATGTTGGAAAGCTATTTTTTGCTAGGTGAATAGTGCCAAGTTGGGGGTTATTTCTACCTTCTGTGCTGTATACATATCAATCCATTTTCCTTGTTTTCGTTTTTTTTTTTTCACTGTGGACAAGTCAACTGACAGTCTTATTGCTTCTGTAAAGCTAATACATCCTCTATTTATTGCTCCTTTTAAGTTGTCTCTTTGATGTTAGTCTTTTTTATTTTAAAGAGAAAAACAATAAAAATGATATAGCATTTAAAAACAAAATAATAGGAGGTTAACAATGGTTAATATAATGTGTATTGTTATCTCCAAAGTAGTTGCTCAGATTACAAAATATAAGCATGAAAAATCGCTCAAACAATAGAAGCATAAACCATTCTTTTCATCGAACCAATAGATATCAGTAATATTATTGTCTTAGCTATCTTGTGCATATTTATATATACTTTTTTTCTTCAGTTTTTTCTTTTTCTCATTCCAGTTCTTTCCTTTTGTGCAGTTTCTTTCCCTTTCATATTAGCTATTGTACCTTTTGGATCTTATTTATTCTTTCAGTTTCTTACGCTAGGGAACAATACCATGTTTTACATGCATACCTGACTTATTTTACTTAGGAGTATGGTCTCCAGTTGAATCCGTTTACCTATGAAACTTCGAGTTTATTCTTATACACTTGATCTTAGCCAAAAGACTGAGAAGTGATGAGTTTATCCTTCTGTATGGCTAAGTAGTATCTCATTGTAGAAAAGACCACATCTTTATTATCCATTCCTCAGTTAATGGGCATTTGGGTTGTTTCCAAGATGTAGCTATGCCAAATTGTGCTTCTGTAAACTTCGATGTGCATATGTCGCTATGGTGTGGTTTCTAATTCTCCTGAAAAAATACCCAGAAGTGGAATAGCTAGGTAGAATGGGACCTCTAGTCCTATTTTTTGGGGGAATATCCACACTGATTTTCACCGTGGTTGTATCAGTCTGCACTCCCACCAACAGTGGAGAAGGGTTCCTTTTTTCTCATAGCCCCATGAGCATTTGTTGCTAATTGATTTCTTGATGATATTTAGGTTGAGATGGAATCTCAGTATTGTTTTAATTTGCATTTCTCAAATGACCAATGATGTTGAATATTTCTATTTATTTATTTTTTATTTTATTGAAGTACAAATATCAGTGAGATAGTTTTAAGACACCTTAACAAGATGGATTCAATAAATTAATACATTGCAAACAGTTTTCATAATGTTTTGGTATCATACAAGGTGCATACATGATATTATACTTGCAAACATTATTATAGCAGATGTCTCTTATCAGTAAATTAAGAGAGTGTAGCTGTTTACATATCTTATTTTTTATACCTGAATTATATCAAAGATTCAATAATTAATACTTTCTACCTTGTTATTTTCCTAGTGGTTGTCCATAGTAATAGAAGTTGACATAATATCCTGTCCAACCACCATTAGTGCAAATCTTGTCTCTCATACAATTATGTAGAAGCATGGGGTATCTATCCCAACTGTACTCTCCATACACACATCAAGATTCTTCCTTTCTATACCCCTTCCTTTGTCTACACCTGTCAAAGATTGGCACTTCACCATCATTCAACCAATTTAGGTGCCTGAACTCAACAACACAATCCAACACAGTCCAGCATTCCACAATAGTGAGTTATCTGAAGAAGTTGTTGACTGTAGCCATTTACAGCTCAGCTTATTATTATGGCCCCGTGTTGTATACCTCATTTTTATACTTTTCTGCTGGATGGTTAAGACCTAGGTAGAGGAAGACCTATATACCAAAACATGTAGTTTTTGTTTCTGATGAGGTCAGTAAAGTCTCCTGAGGGTTTATCTTGTAATCCTGTACCTTATTCTGTAGATCGTTTGTCTGTGTCATCTATGTGGATGAGTCACAGCCAATGGTTGACCAGTTTGCTCTTTGTGAGAGTCTGAGAGAAAGTTTTCTCTCCATGGGATTCTCCCCAGGCATACAATAGAATTTCGATCTCTTTCCTCTGTGGCTCCATAATCACCTTGTTCAGAAAATTTCCAGCTCAACTGAGTTTCATGATGTTGCAGTACAGATTCTCCTACATCCTGAGTCTTTGCTGACCTTGAAAGGCTAGGGCCAAAATGTTGGCTGGCCTTGTGGCTCTTCTATTTTTCCAATTTTGGTCTGTGAACTTAGGTTGTTAACCATCCAGAAGAAAAGTTGATTAGTATCCTGCAGCATATGCCATTCACTTTGCCTTATCTGACTCAGTTGTTTTTAGTTATTGTTGTACATTTCCATTTGTGTATCTTCTTTTTGCTTCTTACACTAGGGAGACTACGATGTTTACACATGTGTATCTGGTTTATTTCACTTATGAGTATATGTTCAAGTGGTATGCACTTAAATATAAATGCTTCAAGTTTATCATTCTTTATAGCTGAGTAATATCCATTATACAGAAATACCACATCTTTTTCTGCCATTCCTCATGTGATGGACATCTTGGTTGCTTCCAAGGTTTTGCTATCACAAATTGTGTTGCTATAAACATAGGTACACATATATCACTATGATATGATGTTTTCAGTTCCTCTGGGAAAATTCCCAGTAGGGGGATAGCCAGCTTGAATGGGATTTCCAGTCCTACTCTTTTAACCTCCACAATGATTGTACAAGTCTGCATTCCCACCAACAGTGGAGAAGGGTTCCTTTTTTATCATAGCCCCATGAGCATTTGTTGTTAGTTGATTTCTTGATGATGTTTAGGGTGAGATGGAATATCAGTATTGTTTTAATTTTCATTTCTCAAATGACCAATGATGTTGAATATTTTTTCATATATTTGTTTGTCACTTGTGTATCTTTATCTGAGAAGTATGTGCTCATACCAGATGCCTATTTTTGGACTGGGTCTCTGAATTTGGGTGACTGACAGCTTTCTTTTTGGTATTTGCTACAGGGTCTCACTAGGCAGCTTGGACCCATAGTGATCCTCCTGTTTTCAGCCTCCCCAGCTCCAGGATTAAGGCATGTGTCACCACACCTAGTCTCTGTGGCTGGCTCAGCATGCCTATGGGTGGAGCCAGTTTGTCATGTGGTGTTCTGTATTGAACCTGGTCCCTGCACTTGCCTAAGCAGGCGCTTAGTCCCCTATCTCACCAGCCCTGACTTTTACCAGTTCTTTATATATGTTATATAGAAATCATAGTGGACCATAGAGATAGCTCAGTAGAATAAGTGCTTGCCTGGCATGCACAAGGTCCTGAGTTCAGTCCCCAGCACCACACACACACTCACACACAAATCAATAGATAGAAATTGTTTGTCTGAGGGACAGTTGGCCAAAATGTTTTCCTACACTGTGGGTTGTCTTTTCACTCTGCTAGTGATTATTTTTCATGTGCAAAATTTTTAATAAGATGAGATTCCAGTTGTTGATTCTTTGAAATGTTTCTGGTACAGTTTGGTTTTTTGCCTACCCCTGTTTTCAAGATTTCAACCTACTTTGTTTTCTAGTAGACTAATGTTTCTGTTTTAATATTTAGATCTTTAATCCATGCTGACTTCAGTTCAGCATGGTGATAGATATGGGTCTAGTTTTAATCTTTAGCAAGTAGAGAGCCCTTTTATTCAGCACCATTTATTAAAGAGACTCTCTTTCTTCCAGTGAACATGTTTGCCTCCTTTATCAAAGATAAGGTGGCTGGGTATATTTGTAGTTGTGTCTGCATCTTCTCATCTGGTCCACTGATCCTCAGGTCTGTTTTTTTTTTTCCTATTACCATGCTGATTTTATCACAGTAGCTTTGTAGTTTCATTTCTTTTTTATTTTTTAAAGAGAGTACAAAATAGTATTCAAACAGAAAAATTAAAAGCATTACAAGATTTCACTTAAGAGAATAATACAAACTTCACAGTATTTGGTGTAATGCATGGTGTTGTCTTCCAATAAGCTGTTTATATTAACAGATACTGAGGCTGGCAGTCCCTGGTTCGCCGGCCCCACATGCAGCTGCCCCGGCCCCGCCTGCAACCCGGGTGTGGCAACGGGGGCCTGTAAAACCACAGCAAGTGGGAGGCAAAAAAAAAAAAAAAAGTAACAGATACTTGCATGTAAAGTTGGAAGAAGAAAGAAACAAATATATAAGAAATTAAGAAAAGAAAGGTACAAGCAATTGAAACAAAGGAGACAAACAAATCAAGCATTAACCACTCCTTTCCATAGACCAGGGAGAAATCCACATTACAGTTGCCTAAACCATCCTGCTTGCATACATAGATATATCTTTTTCCCCACTCCCTTTTCTGTCCTTCTCCTCAACTCAGTATTTCTTTCCTTTTGAATATGTTCATTTCCGTTTCCCAGAATCTATTGTGTCTTTCAGATTTATTTTCTCTTTCAGATTCTCACACTAAGGAGACAATATAATGTTTGCACATGTGGGCCTAATTTATTTCACTTAAGAAAATTGTCTCTAGTTGTATCCATTTACCAACAGAAGGCTCATATTTATCCTGTTTTATAGCTGCATAATATTACATTGTATAAAAATACCACATGTTCTTTATCCATTCTATAGTTGATGGGCATTTGCGTGGTTTCCAAGATTTAGCTATGACAAATTGCGCTGCTATAAACATGGCTGCACATATATCACTATGGTGTGATGATTTCAGTTCTTCTGGAAAAATACCCAGGAGATGAATGGCTGGCTTGAATGGGATCTCTAATCCTAGCTATTGAAGAATCTCCACACTAATTTTCACAGTGGCTGTACCAGTCTGCACTCCCACTGACATGCAGAAGGGTTCCTTTTTCCCCACAGCCCTTCGGCATTTATTATTTGCTGACTTCTTGATGTTAGCCATTCTTTCTAGGGTTATATGGAATCTCAATGTTGTTTTAATTTGCATTTCTCAAATGATAAATGATGCTGCACATTTTTTTTTTTTTTGTATATTTACTTGCTATTTGTATTTCTTCCTCTGAAAAGTGTATGTGCATCTCAGAAGCCCATTTCTGGATTGGGTCTTTGAATTTGGGGTCCTGATTATTAAAAATTCTTTATATGTTCTAGATAGAAGGCTTTTGTTGTAGGGACAGTCAGCTATAATATTTTTCCCAATTTGTGGGTTTTCTTTTTACTATGTTGGAGATTTGCTTTGAAGTACAGAAACTTTTCAAAAAGATGATATCGCAGTTGCTGATTCTTCGAAGTATTTCCTGTGCAGTTTGGTTTTTGTTCATGAACTGTCTATCTACCTCTATGTCTTTAAGATTTCTACCTGCATTTTCCTTCAGCAGATTTAGTGTTTTGGTTTTACTATTTAAATCCTTGATCGATTTTGATTGTAGTTTAGTGCATGGTGATAGACATGGGGCTAATTTTAGCCTTGGGAATGTGGAAAGCCAGTTTTCCATCACCACTTATTAAAGAGGCTATCATCTCTCCAGTGAATATATTTGGTCCTTTTGTCAAAGATAAGGTGGCTGAGTGTGTTTGTAGTTGTGTCTACACCCTCTAATCTGTTGCATTGATCCTCTGGCTTGTCTTTATGCTAGTACCATGCTGATTTTATCACAGTAGATTTATAGTATAATTTCAGGTCAGAGATTGTGATACCCCTGTCTTTCCTTTGTTTCCCAGTGTTGCTTTTGATATTCTGAGTTTCTTCAGGTTCCAAATGAATCTGAGGAAAGTTTTCTCTAGCTCTGTGAGATATACTAATGGTATTTTAATTGGAATTGCATTGAATCAGTGTAACAATTGTGGGAATATGGCCATTTTCACAATGTTGGTTCTTCCTATCCTGGAGTATGGAATGTATTTTTATCATGAATGAACATTGGACTTTGTCAAAAGCTTTTTCTGCACCTATTGATATGATCATGTGGTTTTTGTTCTTGGTTCTATGGATGTGATATATTACGTTTATAGATTTGTGTATGTTGAGCCATCCTTGCATTCCTGGGATGAATCCCACTTTGTTTTGGTGTATAATCTTCTTGATAATTTGCTGTACTCTGTTTGCTAGTACTTTCTTGAGGACTTTGGCTATATTCATTAGAGAAATTAGATTATAATTCTCTTTTTTTTAGTTGGACCTTTCTCTGGTCCTGGAATCAGAGTAATACTTGCTTTTCAGGAATGATTTTGGGAGAATTGCTTCCCTTTTTTTTAAGAGTTTGAGAAAAGTTGGCATTAAATATTCTGTAAATTCTTATAGAATCCAGTGGGACCTGGGTTTTTCCTCTGTTGGTAGTTTTTTAAATTGAATTTTCAATTTAGTTTCCTGTCATTTCCTGTTCAGAGTTTGTATATTTTCTTGCCTCAGATTTGGCATTTCATATGTAACTAGGAAACTGTCCATTTCCTCTGTGTTTTTTATCCTGTGAGAGAAAAAATTTTAAAAGGAGGTATTGAAGATCTTCTGAATTTCTCTAGGGTCTGTAGTGATTTTACCCTTTTCATTCCTTATTGCATGAATTTTAGTTTTGCTTTCCTTTTTTTGATGAAGGGGTTTATCATCTTTATTTACTCTTTCAAAGAACCAACTGTTTGATTCATTTATTCTTTGTATTGTTTTCTTCATCTCCAGTGCATTAATTTGTACTCTAAGCTGTATAATTTTTTGTCTTTTTTGGCTTTGGGCTTGATTGTTCTTTTTTCTAGCAGCTTGAGGTATAGCATGACATCATTTATTTGGGCTTGTTCTGTTTTCCCCATGTGCAAATTTGCTGCTATAAATTTACCACTTAAGACAGCTTTCATTTTATCCCACAGTTTCCTGTAAGTTGTATTTGTAGTTTCATCTGATTGTAAATATTTTTTTAACTTCTTTAATTTCACCTGTGACAAACTGGTTTTTTAGGAGGCTGTTATAGAAAATCCATATGTTTATGGTGTTTTTGTGTTTTCTCTGGCCAATAATTTCCAGTTTCATTCCACTATGATCAGATAGTGTGTATGGGATAATTTCAGTTTCTTTGCATTTACTGAAGCATGCTCTGTGTGCTAGTATATGATGTATTTTGGAGAATGTCCCATGTACAGCTGAGAAGTATGTGTATTGTGTTGTTACTGAGTGAAACACTCTGTAAAAGTCTACTAAGTCCATTTCTTCACAAGTTTGGTTTAGTTCTATTATTTCTTTGCTGATTTTTTTTTGCTTTTTGCCTAGTTGGTCTGTCTCTTTGTTATAGTGGTATGCTATAGTCCCCCATTACAATTGTATGTTTGCCCACTTATTTTTAATGTCTGTTAAAATTTGCCTTATGTAGGTGAGTGCTCCTAAATTGGGTGCATATATTTATATTGCATATTTATCATTGTTATCTTTTCCTCTTGCAGTTTTCTCTTAACAAGTATGTAGTGACCTTTATTTTTTTGAATGATTACAATATTGTCAGCAACCAGAATAGTGAACTCAGATTTTTCCTTGTTTCCTATGGCATGAAGAATTGTTTTCCATCCTTTGATTTTCAGTTTTTCAATTTCCTTTTGAGTTAAATGTGTTTTTTATATGCCACATATTGTTGTATTTTGTTTCTTAATCCATTCTAGTAGTCTGTTTCTTTTGATTGGTGAACTGAGCCCATTTACTTCTGATATGTATTGGCTTATCTTTGTCATATTGTCTTCTTGCTACAGATTTTATTTCTTTTTCATCTTTTTAATTATTTGCTATGTTTGATGGTTCCTTTCTGTTGCTCTTGAAAATGTGGTTGTTTCTGTCTTTTTCTAGAATATCTGATAGTATTCTTTGCAGGGTTAGTTTGGTGCCATGAATTTCTTTGGTTGTTCTTTGTTATGAAATGATCTTATCTCACTATTGAATCTGATAGATGCTTTTGCAGGGTACATCAGTCTGGGTTGGAAGTTATTTTCCTTTAGGACCTGAAATACTTCACTCTAAGCTCTTCTTGACTTGATGATTTATGTTTAGAAATCTGTGATTTTTTTTTCATTTAAAAAATATATTTGGTTGTTACAGGGTTTCATTATGCAGCTTGGACTAATAGTCATCCTCTGGTTTTTCAGCCTCCCCAGCTCTGGGATTACAGTTGTACAGCACTACACCTGGACTCTGTGGCTAGATCAGCTTGCTCTTAGGGTAGGGCTGGCATGGCCCATGGTGCTGGGGATTGAACCATAGTCCCTGTGCTTGCCTAAGCTTGCCTAAGCAGGCACTTTAGTCCACTGAGCTATCTCACCTGCCCAAGAAATCTGTGATTTTGTTGGGCTTTCTATTGAAGGTGATCTGCTTTTTTCCCTATAACAGCTTTTAATATTCTATTCTGTTGCTGAATTTCTCTCTCTCTCTCTCTCTCTCTCTCTCTCTCTCTCTCTCTCTCTCTCTCTCTCTCTTTCTTTCTTTCTTTCTTTCTGGGAAGGATCTCACTACTAGATCAGACTCAGTGATCTGCCTGTCTACAGACTCCCAAGAGTATGGTGGTGTGCACCACCATACCCAGTCTCAATTGCCATTTCAGTGTGCCCTGAGGGTGGGGCTGGCATGGAAGGACTGGGGATGGAACCCCTGACCCTTGTGCCTGCTTGCAGGTGCTTTAATCTGCTGAGCTATTTGGCCTGCCCTTGTTGCTGAATTTCTGAGATCTTGATTATTATGTATCTAGGTGTAGTTTTATTTTGATTACAGCTATTTGGAGTTCTATATGCCTCACTTATGTATGTCAGATTCTTTTCTCATGTTTGGAAACTTTTCTGCTAGTACTTCTGTAAATAGTCTTTTTAATGTTATTTGTGTTTTTTTCCTGCTGTTTCATTGACATCTATTATTCTTCTATTATTTTTGTGTCATCTTGTAGTTCCTGAATTATTCTTTCTTGGTTCCTTGTTAGTTTTAAGCTATCATTCCTTTCACATTCATTAGCTGCAGCACTGCCTTTGAGGTCTCAAAGTCTATCTTCAGTTTTGTTCAAGAGACTTTTCCAGCTTTCAATGGAATTTTTAATTTCCTGGATATCTGCTTGAACTGTTTTAGCCATGCTAAGTCTTTCCTGTATTGTTCATTCAGTGTTGCCATCATTTTTATATTCTCCTCTTTTTTAAATCTGTGTCTTCTTTAGCTATGCTCAGCAATTCTTTCACAATTGTGGCCATTTCTTTTTTGACCTGCGAGATTATTTCTGATCTTATTTTTCTACAGCCTGATGGTCTTGTTTCTTTCCTTTTAAACAGTATTTTATTTATTTGGCACAGGATCTTACTATACAACTCAGACTCATAGTGATTCTCCTGTTTCAGCCTCCTCAGTGCTGGGATTTCAGGTCTGTGCTACCACTACCAGTTTTGGTGGCCCAGGATTCTGGGTCCACCACAGCATGTGGTAAGGGGGAATCAAATTTGAATCCTTGCGCTTGCCAGGCAGTCACTTAGACCATGGAGCTATCTTCTCAGCCCAGTGGACTTGTTTATTTACTTCAGTTGCAAATGTTTCAGAAATTCCAGGTGTGTGATTTTCAAGTTCCTATATGCCCTTGTGTCCTGGATTTGTTCTGGGTGGACTGGAGATTGAGATTGCCTTTTGCTCTGGTGTTTGGAATTTTTGAAGCTCCCCCAAATCACCCAAATGTAGCAGTGGTGGCAGAGTGGTGGGAAATTGGCCAGTAAGATTTCTGATATAGTGGGGAACAAGGTAGGCCTCACCAAGGCTCTCATTACTAGTGGGAGTGACAGGCCGATACTCAACAAAGATTTGGTGTATCTGATGGGTGTGTGCCGGATTCATCAGGATACTGTGGGCCAGCCAGAATCCTTCTTTCTTAAAAGGTTGGACCAGTGCCATATAAGCTCCATGCCTGCACGCTGGGGGCCAAGGGACAGAGCTTAGCAGACTCCTGCTGGCCTCCCACAGTCCTCCAAAATTCTTAAATCATTAGACAAGATACCAGGGAAGCTCTGAACCTGCATGTGCTGGGCTCACTGATCCCAGCTTGCCAGAGTCCTGTGGGATTCCCAAAGTCCTCCTCTGTAGTTTAATTTTAAGAGAAGAATTGTGATGCCTCCTTTTTTGCCTTTGTTGCCTAGGACTGCTTTTGTTATTCTAGCTTTTTTCTGTTTCCAAATGACTTTTATGAATGTTTTTTCTAGATCTTGAGGTATACTGATGGTATTTTGATAGGGATTGCTTTGAATCTGCTTAACAGTTTTGGAAATTTGGCCATTTTCACAATGTTGGTCTTTCCTATCTATGAGCAAGGGATGTCTTTTCATTTTGTGATATCTTCTTCAATCTTCCTTTTGGGTGGAATATAATTTTCACTGTATATACCTTTTAGTTCCTATGTTAGATTGATTCCTAAGTATTTCTTTCTTTTTGGTCCTATTGTGAAGGGTATTGTTTCCCTAATTTCTTTCTCAATGAGTTTTTTGATATTTGAATATAAGACCTTTATTGAGGTCTTATATTCAGGTCAAGGATTTTTTTTTTGGTAGTTTATTGAGATTTTATAGTTATTCATGGCGAGAGGATTGATCTTATGTAAGTAGAAACAGGATTTCCTAATATCTTTTCTAATTCTTATCCTCCATTGCTGATGATTTGTAATTATCTTAAGATGGCATTTTGATTCATTACTATAGTTACTATTAATATCTACATCAGCAGAATGAAATGTATTGAAATGATTAATATTGTGAAAATGTTGTATAGTCAGAGAACTACACTTGATTGTGGTGGTTAGATTTAAATTATGGTTGGATTTTTGTTGGATTTTTCATTCTGAAAAATGAATAAAACTATGGAAAACATATTCATAGAATATTATTAAGTCATAGCTCAGTAAAGAGAAACACCAACTTGCAAACCTTTCCTCAAATAATTTTTTTGATCTAGGAATTACTAAATATTCCTTTCCAGGATTTTCTAACTTTCATTGTTCTTCTGATGAATGATAATTTCTGGATTGAGCTCACTGTAACAAGAAAATTTTATGTAGGATTCAACTCAATTTTCCTATCCTAAAACTCTATAATCTCACTGGAATGAGGATTGATTGATTGATTGATTGATTGATTTTGAGGGGCAGAAAATTGAACCCAGGGTTTTCAAATGAATTACATTTATAGCTCTTTTTAAAATAATTAAATTTTGAAATTGGTGGTGCTAAGTTACCAAATTATCTAGTCTGGGTTTGAAGTAGTAGGCATCCTGTCTTTATCTTCCAGAGAGCTCTTACATGTGGAATTTTATACAAGTCAAGAGACATGTTGAATTAGAACATGGACTAGGAAATCAGATTCTTGCTTTCTACTCCTGCTTAACTATTGATCATGTGATATGTTTTGCACAGACTTCTGTAGGCCCCTGTTTCCCTATTTATAAGACAAAACCATCAAGGTGGGTGTTGCGGTGCATGCTTATAATCCCAGAATTCAGGAAGTGGGAGGCAGAGGCAGGAAGATTGCTGGAAGCTCCAGGACTGCCTTGTGCACAGCAAGACCCTGTCTCATTAAAAAAGTTGTTTTTGGAGACAAGGCTATGCAGTCTGGCCTTCAGTCTGGCCTTGAACTCACCTACACAGCTCAGGTTAGCCTCAAACTCACAGTAGTCCCCCTGCTTCAGCCTCCTGAATGCTGGGATTACAGCATGGATTATCAAGTCTGGCTTCTTAAGGTTTTAAAGATGGTTGTGCCAATAGTATATTCGTTTCACAGGCATTTCTTACAATGCAACTGAGACTCTTGTTCACTGAGAAACAGAAGCCTATGTGTCTACCATTTAATCCAAGCAGGAATAATTGAGTTTATTACTATGACAGAAGTGATGCTATACTATTTCCTAAGCTGGATTATAAAAAAAATATGACTTCCCTTTGGTTTTCTCTTTTGGAATACTTGCTCCTGCAGCACATCAAATCCTACTGAATGGAAACTCAAATTAACCCAATGACAAGAGGCCAGTTGGAGCCCTGTGCGACCATACGGACAGCAACCACTTTTTCCATTATTAACTGATACCCTAACTGCAGAGATAAATAGTATCTCTGGATTCCTGGGCCTTTCTGTAGGACTGAATTACTTCTTGTTGGCTTTGTTTACTGCAGATGTTCAGTTTTTAATATTCTTTAGTCTGCTAGGTCAATGAGCACTCATCTTTCTGATTTTCACATTCTAAAATTTTATTTTTACCTTTTATTTGGTGTAGTCAACTCCAGGGTACTCTTTATCCTCAGGGCTTTCTGTGTTTGTATGCCTCCTGTTTTGTTTGTTTAATGGGGTTAGGAATGGAACAGAAATAAATGCTTGACTTTCATTTTCTGTGTTTAACTGGAAGTACCCTCTTTCACTTTCTAAATTTTGTTTTACAACTATATTTTCTTCTTTAACCTTGCATAATCTTTGAGGGTTCTGACTACAACAATTAATTAAACTTCCTGCAGGGTCAAGTATTTTCTATGATTTTTCTAGTGAAATACACTGTTGGATATTTTGTTTTTGTGGTCCATGTGAAAAAGAGTGGAAATTAAAAGGCAACTGCCTACACATAAATATCAGATGATATTTTACAAAGATGCAAAGATGGAGAAAAGATAATCAGTTACAACAAATGCCACTTGAACAACTGGATATTTGTATGAGGAAAATAAACTTGTATCTAAACTATATACAAATATAAACACATAATACATCATAGACTCAAATATGAAGGCTAAGCCTGGATGTGACCTTGGGCTAGGTAATCATTTCTTAAATGTAGCACCCAAACCAAAATTTGATAAGTTCATCTCATTGGAATTATGAAGTTCCACTTTTTAAAAGATACCATGAAAGCTTAGAAAGAAAATCCACAGACTGAGAGAAAATATTTATAATGCACGTATCTGAAAAGGGAGTTATATTATTTATTTATTTTTTATGTATTTAGTACAGGGTATACAGGGCTTCACTACACAGATCAGACTTGTAGTGATCCTTCCTCCCAAGTGCTAGGATTATAGGTGTGTGCCACCACACCCAGTCTCATTTGTGGTCTCAGTGTGCTCTGGAGGTGGGGCCAGCATGGCATACTGGGGACCAAAGTCCTGGCCCCTGTATCTGCCTAGGCTCCACTGAGCTATTTGGCTGGCCCATCTGGGAACCATATTTAGAAAATACAAAAAATTCTCAAAATATAACAACAGATGCAAAGAATTCAGTTTTCTAACATACTCATTTTCACCTGCTGTGGTGGTACATGTCTGTAATCCCAGAACTTGTGAGGCTGAGGCAGAATTATTGTTATGAGTTTAAGGCCATTGTAGGCTCCATAGTGGGTTCAAGACCAGCCTGAATGGCATAGCAAGACCCCATCTTACACACACACAAAATTTAGTTTTGAATAGATATATCATCAGAACAAATACAAGGTGACAAATAAATGAAAAAATGCTCAGCATCACCAGCTGTTTGGAAATGTAACTAATCTGAAGTGTTTCTTTGCTTCTCCTCATTTGGCAATATAAAAGATGACTCAAAAGTCCTCAACATACACGCTGAACTGAAGTGGCTTTGCTTCTGACCTTTGTATGTCCCTTCATGAGGTGGCATGGGTGCTATCCTCTGTTTGAAATTATTCCTTTTCTGCTTCTCCTTGTTTTGCTCCCAAGCCACCTAATTTGACTCTTGTCATCCTCGTACAAGACTGAGGGCTTTATGTGAATTCCAATCAGTCACAGTTGTTGGTAGAAGAGGCCTGCTGGAGAATGATAGCAGTGTGGTTTTCGTATAAAAAAGACGTATGTGATCAACAGAAAACAAAATTTCCTTTTGTCTCTGGCCAGCACAATTTAGCAATTATTATGGTATTTGAAGAAAATGTCAGTGCAGCCCTTTTGTTTAGGTTATTTTGTATCTTGATGAGCTAAGGAAAGAGAGTGCAGAGAGATAGGTGTATGATAGTGAATGCGCTGAATTTTCTGTGCAGTACACAAAGACTGAAAGCAAATTGCCCACAGATTGAAATAATTTCCATGGGGTCACACATGTCAACAACATCTTTCAGAATTGATTTTCTTTATAAAACTTGGGATTTCTTTCATGATGTTGTCCAGCTATGAAAACAAGCCTCACATAGAACATAAAGCCTTCGCAGGGCAACTTGAAGCTCTGAGTTATGTGTCAGAGCTTATTACTTTTTTCATCACAATTATCATTGGGATCACCACTATCATCATTAAATATTATCTGATTGTCATTTGTAGGGATTTAAAAAACCATGGAAACGATACATTTAGAACAATGTGAAAAGCAAAGGCTCCCCGTCTGCAGTTTTGTCTACTCATGCAATAGGTATGTTTATGATGAAATGTCTACAGTTCTCACATAGCCAATGGAAACTTTCCAAAATTTACTTTCAAAAGCAATTTTAGTGCCACAGTTATTGGAGGATGACTCTATGAGGTTAAAGTGAATCTTTTTTAAAATAGAACCACTTCTGTTACATAAAGTTAACTAGAGGCGCTTCAAATGATGACAAAAAGGAGGGCTTTAGTTTCATAGAAACATAAACCCCATAATGGAAAACGGTTCATGAGACATATTCAAGTGCATAACGGAGGTAAAAATAAATGATCAGAGAGCAAGAACTACTCAGTCATCTTTGTCACATCTTCTAGCATGCATGCACGTGTTCATTTGATAATAATTAAGGAGCAACTAGTATCTAAGAGTGTACATAGGTGCCAAGCAAGTACTTCTGTAAGAAGATGACAGTGCAGAGGAGCTCCTGTATACCAAAAGGAGCAGGGGAGGCTCCCAACTTCATGCTGAGAAAAAGTGGTGAGCAGCCAAAAAGGCTGCCCCCATCTTGCTAAGCAGGTCAGGCTATTCTTGTAGCCCAGGGTGGCCTTGAACTCAAGTCGATCTCCTGTCTCAGCCTCCCAAGAGCTGGGATCACAGGTCAGCACCACCATGCCTAGCATAAAAGGATTTTGGGGGTAGCTGATGCCTCTGCTAAGAGCTGAAAGATTGGTAGGTTATAGACAATGAGAAGGAGGAGTTGGAAGGTCAGGGAGAGAAGCAGAGAAAGCCCAGAGAAGACAGAGACTGATCCAGTCCATTTGCAGAATTAAATGTCATCCAGTTTAGCTGGGGTATGAAACATTGGCAGAGCAGTGAGTCATGCCATTGGGGCGCTAAGTAGGGGCCAGAGGAGTTCCTGATCGTATGAAAGCGGCGTATGAAAGCGGTTATTAAAATAGTTGAGACAGAGGATTCATGTGCTTAGAATTTTTCCACAAAAAGACTAATAGACATTGTTCAATGAGAAGAAAAAAAATTAAATATGAAAGATTATCTAGAAAATACTGTAGTACAAATTTCTTAAGTATAAGAATAGTAGTAAATGCATTATGATTTATCTTATCTTTTTAAGATGTGCATTTTGGGTAGTTCTCATTCTATTTCATTGTAATAGAATTTTTAAAGTAGGCTTATATTTATGTGTAATTATATAGGTTAGAATTTAAAACCTTAAGATGGTAGGCACTTCCCTTAGAGGTAGAATGACTAAGAAATAATAATTGTAGAAAATTATATTTTTATTTTCCATAATTTTATTGAAGAACAAATAGCAATGAGACAGTTTCCAATCAAATTAATAGAACAGATTCAATAATCAATACATTACATATTGAGAATTAATTATTTTTTCTTGCATTGCTTTAGTAGTCTTTTTTTGCTGCTGAGAAAAAAAACCTAACATCCATAATTTATTTATTTATTATTAATTTTATTGAAAAACAAACAGCAGTTTCTGTGGTCTGAAGGAAGATGCACACCGGATGGCAGCCGTACCTCTGGGTCCCCAGGGCAGCCTTGGTACTTGGGACCCCAGGGTCTTGTTTGGGTAACCATTTTGAGGAATGGCACCAAAGTGCCAATTTAGGGGTGAAGTTTTGTAAACAACAACAACAACAACAACAACAATAATAACAATAATAGTGGCCATGTGGGCAGAGGAGCTGGCCTGTGCCTCATGCACCACTAAGTGCTCTAGGGACACTGGGGCAGCATCCAGGCTGAGGCTCAGCCACACAGAACCATGCACTCAGGCCCGTGTATCCTGAGGGTTTGGGTGAAGCATTAAGCAGCTCGTGGATCTGGGAACAAGACACGGTAGAAGAGACGCGGAGAGTGAGTGACTCATTCAGAGCACCAGACGCCATCCCTGGACAGTTTCTGTGTTGCACGCTTCTTTAGCCAAGGCCAGGGTCCCAAGCAGGTGTGTGGAGAGCAGGGACCTGCCTGAGCAGGAGTAGGAAAGCCCGCTGTGGCCTAGCTGGGAGGTCTGGCCTTACCGAGGTCCTGCTGGGTCCACATGCTGGACGTCTTGGCTTTCAGCCCTGCATCCTTGGTTACTAGGAGAGTAGATTGTGGGTGTCTTTTCTTGTGTTGCTTCTTGACCTCAATGTGTGAGAGGGAGGCAGTGAGCATGTGCCCATGTGCCCACTGTCAAGTCTGTGTGATGAATAAACTGTGCCTTTAAAAAAAAAAAGAAAAGAAAAACAAGTAGCAATAAGACAGTTTCAAAACAGGTTAGTAGGATAGTTTCAATAATTAATACATTGCACATTGTTTTCTTCATAGTAGTTATTCATAGTGCATGATGTAGACATGATATCCTGTCCAAACACTATTAGTACAAATCTTTCTTTTAATTGAATTAAGAGACAGGAGCTGTATAGCTATCCCAACTATTTTGTATAATCAGATACAAACTGGTCATTCATTATCATCCCTTTTTTTTTGTTTAGTTTTGTCAGAGATGGGTATTCCATTCCACTTAAATATTGTAGGTATGTGAATTCAGTGAAATAATCCAATATGGTCCAGTAGTCCATAATAGTAGTGAGTTATCTATAGGACTGGCAATGTCAGAAGTTGAGTCTTTTATAGCTTAGCATATTAATATGGCTTTACTTTTTATATCTTGTTTTTATGCTTTTCTGCTGGATGGTTAAGGCCAAGCAACACTTGAAAGAAATGTAACTTATGTATATGATAAGTTCAGTCAAATCCCCTCAGGATTTACCCTGAAACCCTGTAAGGCAGTTTATAGATCCTTTGTTAGTGTCAACCCTGTGGGTGAGTCACAGCCATTGCTTGACTAATTTTCTCTCTGTGAAAACCTGAGAGAATTTTTCTCTTGATGTGACTCCCCTTAGGCACACTCTACATCATTTATCACTTTCAACCGTGGCCTCATAATCTTCTTGATTAGAAAATTGGAGACACTGCTGAATTTCAGGATGGTGTAGTGCAGGTTCTCTTATGTCCTGAGTCCTCAGTGACTTTGAATG
>PVKA01025438.1:0-32955 GCA_004027165.1 Ctenomys sociabilis | reverse complement strand
ATAGATGGAAGAAATATGTTTTCATTTAAGTTGTACTTATATAGACAGGGATATTGCCAATAAACAACAAAATCATTGCTAACTGAAGTACTCGAAATCTCTAATATATGAGATGCTTTTCTTACACAAATGATCATTTAGCAAAACATCATTCTTTCCTATATATTTCAATCAATGGCACCTCTACATTGAGAGAATACCACTGAACTTCAGTTTTAATACCATATTAATAAGTCACAATGTTATCTGCCCTTTGAAAACTGAAAGACCTCTCCTTTATAATATATCGTGACCTCCAATTACCAGTCTTCTACTTCAACTACAATAAAAATTTGGTTTGTTAAAGTTATCATTGTTCTATAGGATACTATGCTACTCTGTTCTAAAAGGTACTTTGCTATTACTCAATAACTCACTTTATCATGATAGATTTATATTGTGATTTTGTATAATATAAAATATTTCAATTAAAGTTATAAAGAGAGAATATTAATTTTTCACTTTAGTAAAATATCTGTATTAACTATTATTTATATATATTTATATAATCATGAAATTATAATTGTACATTGTTTCCTTAGAGTTTCTGAAGCATTTTACAGTTTCAAAATAAACAAATCTCCCTACAAATACTTTTCATATTGTCATCAATATTTGTTCTTTTAATGAATGATTGCTTATGAATAAAATTAAATACAAAATTGATCAATTTCAATAGAAAGTTGTCAATCACAAATTGTAATATATTGTAAGAACTGAACCTGTGAAGAGAAGAGTCGGTGTCATATTCGTGACCCGCAGCCTTTGAGAAGAGTCAGACCCTAATTTCTTGCATTGCTGTCCTTTCATGCTCTCTGGTGTGCGGATCATCTGGCTCATTTCTACAGTTGAGGTCTCACTGCGAAGTGGCATTGAAGTTGCGCAGGAGACACTCCTGTATGCTCAGCTGGCAGGCTGAGCAATTGGTGAGGACGTATAGCTAAGGAATCCAAGGTCATGAGTTCAGCACTTTGTGGACCTGTTTGCTTTGTTGTGTTCAGGGGTTATGGATCGTACCCTTCTTCACAGGTAACTTTCTTGTATGTATATGTTATTTGTCACAAGAAAGGTCCATGCGATGGTTTTTAGAAAGATCAAAGCAAATCTTTAAAATCGCAGATTCTCCCCACACTTTTCCATCGCTTACAGCAGAGTAATAATGCAATTCTCAAGTCTGAGGGAGAAACACACCACACTCTGTCACCTATTTAATCCTGTGGTAATGAAATACTGAATCTCATATTCAGAGTCTTAATCCTGACATAAATCCTAACCTTTATGTATGTATATATATGGAGTTTGAGTTTAAAATTTCTAAGGACTATAAAGTCCACAAGCCCAGAAAAATCATATGTTTTGGCAGAAATTATAAAGGTTAAAAAAGAAATTTTTCTTCCTAGTCATACACTTGTAATTTTAGCTACTTGGCAGGAAGATGGCAACTTTGAGGCAACTTAGTGAGTCTTTATTTCAAACAATAATATAAAAATGCAAGGGGTGCAGCTCATTGGTAGAGTACTTACATAACATACACGAAGCCCGGGGTTTAACACTTACTGTAGTAAAATATTAGTAATTTCATAAAACTGTCTTTACTATCACCAACAAGTCTCTCCCAGACTTTAAAATATAACCTCAGATAATAGAAGTTCTTAGAACTTAAAGGTGTTTATTTCTAAAAATATAAACATGAAAACAACCAGTATCACACAAAGAAAGATATTATAGAGTTTAGAATTAATAGGCATTCTACTGTATTTTATTTTCTAAAAAGTAATCTTTACCTGTGAGTATTTGTTCTTCAGATTTTAATAGACATATTAAGAGTCACTGGCCAGTGTTGGCATGGAAACCTCCATGTGAAAAGACATGAAATAGCAGAATTAATCAATAATTGATAAATAGGTAGAACAAAATTTAAAAGTAATATTTCACAGGTATAATACCTAGAGTATGTCAACCAGGCAACTTAATACTGAAATTTCTATATTGAAATTTTCTGTTAATATGCTGGGCATGATAAAATAAGGTAGTGTTTTTGTGGCAGAGGAATGCAGAAGTGTTTTTTTTTTGTATGTATCTCCAAAACTATAAAATACAGGCAATTTTACACTGAACAACATTGGCAAATTAAAAACAAAACAATAGCAAAAACATAGAAAATGATCAGGTACCATACTGCTAATTTACAAGGCACAAATTAAGGTAGTGATAGTCCGCCTTAGTATTATACGATGCTGTGTGGAAAGCACTTTTCAATTATCTCTAAAATAGGATCCTAAACACGCCGTTTTACCATAGGATATGTCAAACAAATTTTGCTTTGCTACAATGATGCTTGCACCAACGGTGTGTGGGACTAAGGTGAGGACGTGGGTAAGGGACATTGAAGAGCATCCTCAGAATGCACCAGAAGGGATTCTGATTAGAAACAGTAAAATTAAGAACTGACTGCCTTCCTGGTAAACTCTGAAGTGCATGTGTGCATGCTCATAATGAAGCCCTTCACTGTAGTCGAAAGCAATAGATGAAGTACGTAGAGAAAGGGGGGGGGTCTATAAAATTTATGACTAAGAAAAAATCCACACACACAGACACACACTCCAGAAGAGCTAAAATTAAAGAAAGACAATGAATATTCCATGAATGGAAAAACCACAATATAGGTCATACCATCCTTGTAAAGATTTTCCCATACAACATAAATTTATCTTCATGCTAGCGTGCATGCTTATAGGGAACAGGAATGAAAGAGACAACGTGGACACAAATCAGAATAGTCAGATCTTGCAGGGATGGATGGTGATAATATGTCCTAGATAGAGAAATTTCACTTGATCCTCGGCATCTGAGGCTACAAGGAGCTGACTGCCCTGGAACGTGTCAGGTGACACTGAAACAAACCTAGACTGTCATATATTTCCTTTGGCCTGGATGAGAGTGAGCATTTCAATTAGCACTCGCAATAGTCTAGAAGACCATGCATTGTACTGGTGGAGGCCAGAGGTCCCAGTCCCCGCCCTGCTACCTAGAGAGGGACCAGAGGCTCCAGCCCCAGCTCCAGTCTCCGGGGTCTGATGAGCCTTTATCCGACCTTCACAGCTACTGTTCAGTGCACTTTGTTTAGGAATGAGGAAAATTCTCCCAGTTTTGAGCCCTTCTTTTGTTAGTTCTGCAGCATTGCATGTATTTTCGCAAGCATTGCAAAGAAAGGTAATTCTGTAAATACTGAATATTCTACTAATTTTAGTTTTTAATTGTGCATGTCAAATATTCTTTTTAAGGTATATTTTTATTATATTTTGTTTAAAAAGGCAATGTACATTTTTAGAATTTTTGTTATAATTAAATTTAATGTATTGAAACAATGTTCAAAAGGAAAATGAGACCAAAGGAAAGTGTCTTTAGGTAACAGTAAGAGGAAGAGAAGACATGAAAGCAGCTACCTTAGTCCCAGTTTGCATACACTGTGAAAAATGTCACTGTAGGTAAAGTCTTAGAACAAAAGCGAGGGCCTGCCTTAGGACGCACCCTGATGCCTGTGCTCAGCGGATAGGTGTGGCTCAAGTTATACTGCTTTCAGCAATATATAGGTTCTTATCCCTCAAATGCTCAAACACTTTCTGGCCAGAAGAACTTCAGGCTGTATTAACTCAGAAATTGTTTTTCTGATAAAGCTATTTGTGTGATGACATGCTCATGTGACTTCGAATACATTTACTGAACTATTAGAACCTTACAACACTACTTTGGATGTATGAACTTGATTAGAAAAAGTACAACTGATTGCCCTACAGCGAAACTCTTTATTAATCTGTACCAGGCAATTTCTAGTTTGAAATTCAGAGGCATTTAGAAAATTAATCCTTCACAGAGAGAGGATAATTCAGGAGGTGAACTTAGAAGAAAGGCCTTTTGGATATTTACTTTGGACACATTATCCTTAGCAGACCTGAATGCATAGCACTTTGAACCATTTGCTACAAAAAAAAATCCTTTCAGTGAGTCAAGTTCAGACACTGGACCTCGTCAGCTTATGGTGAATGAATAAATCTTGCATTAACATCGTCCTTTGCATTTTAGAATCCAAAGTGCTTTAAATCATACATCTGACTTAAGTGGGTAGAAATATAGAATCTTGGGAGCTAGATACAAAGCTACCTTGATGCTACTGACTGCACCCAAAATCCACTTAATCTTCCTCTGTAGTAGAAATCAGTGTTGACAGGATAATCTTTCATGGAAAAGTGAATTGTTGATATAGCAGACATAAGATTATACGCAAATTTTCTGCCAGCCAGCTATGTGGAAACTTCAAGTTGAGTTCTGTTCTCAGTGATTTGAGCTCAAGTCTCAGGGGAGTTTCATGGCATAAATATTAAAGTGAAAAATTGACTTTGGAGCATAAGTGCATGAAATGAAATCTTGTTTCTGTAGAGATGATTAAACTCATATTAAATAACATTATCTAATAGTTGTATTTTTCTTTTATATAACTCAAGAGGACAAAAGTATATTCGCAGAGCATCACAAAAGCATTGTAAGTCTAGCTGGAAACATTTGTCAAATATTATCAACTGTACAAATTTTTCTAAATGAGTAGGAATTGGTATATTTTGGAACTAAGAGTTATACAGTATAATATAGATACATACTGTATGCATTTATGTATGTTTTTATGTATGCTCAAATTTGTACTTTCAGAATATACCATGATAATACAGATTCAGATATTTCATATGTACCTATGTATAAACATATGTTCATACAAAGGAAATGGCTCTCTGCAGAATGAAGACATAACTACGTGACACTTGAATTAATGAACACATATACATCTTTACATTTGCAAACTATAACCAGTTCTGTGGTTAAAAATAAGAAATTGCATCAGGGAAATATTTTGAAATAAAGTTTTTCTCACTACTACTTTTGTTCATGTTGATAAAATTCTCACTTCATTTAAAAATATTTGTCACTTTTCTCTATAATAGATTGCAAAATTGTGAATAGAACTACTAAGGAAGAGATTGATATTATCTTTCGTTTCATTTGTTTTGGTGGGTCCTATCTTATTCATGAGCTTGTTGGTAAATCAAGATTTTGCTTCATAAAGTGATGAAGTATTTCCTATTTGTCGCTGTAGCTTTAAGTAAGGAGAATGGAGCTCATAAAGAAACTTCTAACAAAAGCCTACGTTGGAGAATATGTGACAGTGAGGGTACCAACTGATAATTTAAGCAAAGTTACATAGTTGTTTGAAGTTAGCTAATGTCTAACATCAAGTTGTGTCTGTTCATTGACTCTTAACTGTTTCTCAACTACATATAGTTTTCACAAAAGTTTAATCTGCTTCTATTTGCCTATAGGGTGAGTGGTATCGACCATTTCTGTTCATGAGACAAGAGCCTGGTATGATGAGCTACCTGCCTGTCATCTTAATGTCTTATATTTCCTTGAATGTTAATATTTTTTTATTTTAAAGTAAAATATGATTTTCTCTTAATATGTCTATTAAAATATAGTCGATAAATTTCATAAGTAGGAATCTTAGGGAAAGGTTAGTTTTAAAAATAGGTTAGAGGGATAGTGCATTGTCTGCGGTCACTTCTGCATAGATATTTACAACCTTTCAGCCCCAGGTGCTGCTCTGTGTTGTCAGGTTTGTAAACATCTTTAAAAAGCCAAATGTGTGAGAGGGCTAGCAAACAGCGCCATTGCAGCGTCCAGAATGACAAGCACGTAACATTACTTTCTTTCATTCCGTCCTGATTTTTTTAAGTGCACTACTTATTAATTTTCTTAGCACTTACAGAAGAACAATGGAAATGATTTAAATGTCTATTACCACCTATTATCTGGGACTCCATTAAGGAGGCACTGGTCAGCTCGGCCTCATTTTTCCTCCAGACGCTGCCAGAGACATGAGGCCAGGCCAATTGGGGTTAAAGCAGGCAGGGAACCGATACAGCTGGGGATCGTTAAGCGTGATCAAGGGCCAGCCAAGAGAAAAAGTCAGCTGAAAACAAGCGGAGAGCTCTTCCAGGCAGAGCTGCAGAGTAATGTGCATTCAGGAAACAGCCTAACCCTGTCCAGGAACTTTGTTGATTTAATTAGATTTTGTTTAAAATTCCAGAGTAGGAGCAGCTTGGTTAACTTTGATGCAGAAATTGGCAGGGAAAACTATTGTTAATTTTCAAAAATAATATTGTTGGAGCATTTAAGGAACGTTGAAAATCTTTGTCATGATTAAAAATACGGGGCAGTGCATGCAAACGTGTCCTTGCTGATAAAATATACTTGCCTTTCCTTGAACAATTAATACATAACTGGTGGAATTTAGATCGGAGACCTGAACATTTTTGTACATTTTAATTTATTGGCTTTTCTCCAATTTCTGTCTTAATTTTCTACAGCTCACACTTCTTCCTTGACAACTTTTCAAATAAAGTATTCATTCCTAAATCCTTGTTTTAGAGGATTTGCTAGAACTAAATGAAAACACACAAATTCTAATAATTATTTAAATAATCAATCCTTTCCTCATAGAGATATTTACAATTTCATATTTTCATATTTGATAATATATTCAAATCTATCTAGTTAACAGTAAAATGATGCAAGAGGAAGTTATTTAATTTCCTTCACTAAAATAATATAGGTTAATGACCTCAAAATATATTTTTGTACCTATTTTACATAGAAAACAGCAAAATAGAGAAAATGTTTAATACATATCTATGGAAAAATGTAAGAATAGACGTTGACTTTGGTTCTTACTTGGCCAACTGAAATCTTTTGAGAATTAAATGCCTTTACCTCTTTATGGATATGGAAAATAAGTCTGGTTTTAAGTTTTACTTCCCTCTGGGCATCTGTAAAGAATAGAAGCATAATAGAAAACTGGTAAAAGAGAGGAAACTATTGGAAAAACTAATGTTACATAAAGCTATATTCTCTCTCTCAGTCTCTGCCTCTGTGCCCCCCATCCCCTTTGGTACCCGCAATAGAACTCAGGACTTTGTGTATACCAGGCAGGCACTGTGTTCTGAGCTATCTCCCTGGCTTCTAGCTTCTCATTTATTCCTACTCTTGTCTTTAAAAATATATTTTAGGAAGACAAGCAAATGCTAAGTTCCTAAAGGCCAACATAATATCCAATCATAAGCTAAAACCAATTAAGATAATGAAGGAAAAGATGAACTTAGCCATTCTCAGTATTTTTTTTTTCTTGGTTTTCAATGGCACTGTGAAATTAGCACCCCTTCTGGAATCTGGCTGTTTAGCTAGAGTTCACATGAGGGCTGGCCAAATAGTTTAGCAGATTAAAGTGCCTGCAAACTGGCACAGGGGCCAGAGGTTCGATTCCTGGGCCTGCCCTGCCAGCCGCACCCCCAGGGCCCACTGAATTGGCAACTGAGACTAGGCGTACACACCTGTAATCCCAGCTTTTGGGAGGCTGTAAACAGAAGAATCACTACAAATCTGATCAAGTAATGAGATCCTAACAACAGTAGACCCTTCTCTAAAATAAAAAAAATAAAATAAAAATAAAAAAGTAAATAAATTACTCAGAGTATAAGATATTGGCATTTAATTGCCAAACAATATTAGAGTTCACATTAGTAGTTCTCAAAATACGGCCTTCAGATTATCTAAAAGCATATTAGAAGTGGAGATCTCTGAGTTCTACTCTAGACCTATTGAATCAGAAACTCTGGATTCTGTGGTAAGCTAATATATATTTTTCTCTAGTCCCTTTAGGTGATTCTGAAGGTTTAGAAGTACAGTGACCTGTGGGTGAATTTTAAATACTCCCAGTTTGATCAGAGAATCTAGAATCTGTTTTGTCTTCTGAAATTCAGCATGAGCAAATTTTTCCTCTTTATGTTCTTAACGTAATGCTGGACATTTGAGTTATGTTATCCAAGTCTCTAGATTCTGGGAAAATAGGGAAAAACACCTTGGACTTCTTGCACAAGCCATTGGAAAATAATCATGCATGAGTCAGTGAAGGTGAGAGAGAGAAGTTGTCTCCTAAGGAGGAAAAAAATCTTAGGTAGCAGAGTGAAAGGATTTATCTTTCCCGAACAAACCTTTGTAAAGTTAATCAAGTAAAGAAATAATAGTGTTATCTCTACAGAGATAGACATGCCTATTGATTCATAGCTTCTTTCTCCCAACCCATCTCAATGCTAATCAATTCTAAAATTGTCTTGAAAAGAGTATTGCTTCTAATGTTCTTGAACTTTTATATTTTACTCAGTGAAAGACTTGAGGTGACCTCTGTCTGCAGAAACATATAAAATTTTTACTTAATACTGGCTATTAGATAAATAATTGTATCTCAATATAATGATATTTCTATTTTCTATTGTTTTACTAGTTTTTAATGTGTTTGCTTTTATTTAGTATCTCATTTCTATGAGCAATTTGTTTTTTGTTGTTGTTACTGTTTTGTATTTTAGGGAAGGGTCTAAAGGGTGTTCAGGGTCTCACTACTAGATTGGACTCAGTGATCTGCCTGTTTATAGCCTCCCAAGAACTGAGATTACAGGCATGTGCCACCATGCCCAGTCTCAATTGCTGTCTTACTGCACCCCAGGCCTGGGATCGAACCTCTGGCCCCTGTGCCTGCTTGCAGGCACTTTAATCCACTGAGCTATTTGGAGTGCCTTATAATGAATGAAAAAGATTTCTTTGGTGGAGACCTAAGCAATGATCTAGAGAAAAGATAGTCAAGTGTCATCAATTCTAGTCCTGGTAGAGGAGTGTTACTATCAACCCATAGGAATGCTGACAGTGGTGAAGTAGTATGGGAAGTAACAGGCGCACTTCACAAACTTTGACTCTAATAATTCATTGATGCTAAATATGATACATATACCAACTTCTAATAAAGAATGTGCTTATGTTACAACCATATACATCCTACTAAAGAGTAAAATAAAAACATAAGAAGATGCAATATATAAATAACATCTAAATCTTCATTTTTTTCTCTCAATTTGACTACTATAATACCCCAAATTTTCAGCAATTAATGTTTCAATATTCTCTTCAAAAATTCCATAATAAGATAAATTTTTGAATTTTGTAAAACTGCTGTTGAGATGTGAAGTGATTGGTCGGGTTCCAGTGAGCCCTTTTGCCAAATGATGTACTCCTTCCATGATGACGATGAGCATTTTCGTGTCTGAGAAAGCAAATGCTCCTTGGCTTTCAAGTCCATATAACTTTTAATCACAATAGGAAATGGTGCTCTTGCACTACATTTATTTTTTCTTTTTCTTTTCTTTTCTTTTCTTTTCTTTTCTTTTCTTTCTTTCTTTCTTCTTCTTCTTTTTTTTTTTTTTTTTGTAGCCGGCTCAGCCCACCCTGGGGGTGGGGCGGGAGAGGAATGTGGTGCTGGGGATCAAACTGTGGTCCCTGCACATGTGCCTAAGTTTTCCTAAGCAGGCGCTTTAGACAACTGAGCTATCTCATTGGTTCCTCCATTTATTTTCTGTATAATAAAGGAATTGTCAAATTCAGTAAATCATACATTTGCTTTAATAAGAAAAATGTTTGGAATTTATTGAATTTTTGAATGGAAATTTTTTTTTAATCTATTTTTACCACAGATCTCACTACGTAGATCGGACTTGTAGTGATCCTCCTATTTTCACCTTCTCAAGCGCTAGGATTACAGGCGCATGCCACCACACCCAGTCTCAATCTCTGTGTCACCACGCCGCAGGGGCAGGCTGGCACAGGATGCACAGTATGCCAGGGATGAGCTCCGCCCACTGTGCTCTGCCTAAGCAGGGGCTTTAGTCCACTGAACTACCGGCCGGCCCTTGGCAAACATTTCACATTTGATCATTAGTAGTTTCATACAGTCATCTGTGTAATAAAAATGCATATATATATATATATATATACCCATTTTTATTTTCTGAATAGTTATCAAACAACAGAATCCTCTGAAAAGAGTGATTCTAGAACATGACTGATGATGAAATTTTTAGAACTGGTGCCATGCTGCAAAATTTTTGATTTAGACTTATTTTATTAAATCCTTGCATTTTGTAACCATTCAGAAAAATAAAGGATCTAAAACTATAGTGCTTCACCTTAAAAATCACTGAATTTCAAAGTGATAGACCTGAAAAGAAACTCGTATTCTGTACTTTTTAAGAGTTAATACAAGGAAGGATGGAAATTCAATTTAGATAGTCATGAATTGAATGGGTTCACAATTATCACTACATTATTTTATTAATATTTACACATCTGCTCAGTAACATTTACAACACAACTGTATAAATCCATTAAATAGATAAATGTTTTGATTATCTTTTATTGTTTATTTTTCATCTTCAGGGATTCATTACATTGACTATACCTTTCAAACCATAATCTACAGCTTAATTAAGCCTTACAGTTATAAATTTTGAAGCAACATATTAATAAAGAAGTTATTGCTTTGGGGGGTACAATATTATTAATGAATGTCTTGCTCTACGACATCATTGCTGGTATAAACTTCTAAGTCTATCCAAAAGAAACTGTCTTTGATTTCACTATTTCCAGACCAGAAGTCAACTTTTGATGTACTATAAGCATCTTAGGAGTAAAATGCAAATGCACTGATGGCTGAGTAAATTTCACAGCTTGTAGAAAAGACACATATCATTGTAATGTGTGAAATTTTAATCAAAAATGTTATGAAGGAGGAAGGTAAACTGACTGGTGTAATTAATGTGTTCTGACACAGAGATTTAGCTGGCACATTTGTGGACTGTGTGGTACTGTGTTAACTGTTCCATTGCTTAAGGACTGTCAGAGTTTGAGGAGCTACTGTGTTATGGTTTCAATGCTGAGCGTATTTTCCTAGCGCGTCAGTTTTGTCATGATTTGAAATGTAAAGTCATTTCTTTCTTGACTTTTCTATTAATATTTAGTTAGGTGTCAAGGCTGCCTGCTGAGAGGTATGTGTCTTTCTACGTAAAAGAAGCTTCATTTAAAATTAAATTTTCTAAGCCCTACATTTAAAATGAATTATCATAAGTTGTATCACTCTGCTTCTTAAATACTACCCAGTGTCTCAAAGGTGAGTAAACTTAATTGAGGTAATGAAGCAACTAAGGACAGGATCTTCTTGAAGCCCAGCATAATAAAATATTTTCATATTATGCCACACATTTCAGAATGCAATATTACTTGTTTGGTCATGCAGAGAAAGCAAAATATTTCTCCATTTGGAAAACAAGCCCTGTGTTTATAAAGGATAATTGCTATAAATTTATGATTTGGAAGTAACATTAAATGCGTGAACTATTTGTAAGATGCAGCTAAAACATTTTCTCATACAGCTTTCATAGCAAACACTGGCTTGGATAGTGATTCTGCAGTTCAAACTGATTCTTCTGAAAATTATAGTAGATTTGGTTCGTGGCTCTGCTCTGTCAATCTGCTTGCAAAGATCTAGTGCAAACTCTCTCAGAGCACTGCCAGCATGGTTGTGCAGTAGACAAAAGACATACCTGAAAGAGGAAGACAGATATGCCACTTAAATTAAATAGGAAATGAATTGGCCAGCAAGTTGGCGTGTCTGCTGAGACAAATCATGGACAACATGTCTCTCAACAACAAAACTTATTTGTTTTCTCTTGCCAACAGATTCATCACTGCCCAGGCAAAACAGGCAAAATACATTAGTGTCATGGTAAACTGATAAAGAGAAGTGCCTCAATCTCGCATCCTCAATGGCGAAAGTCTTAGGGCAGTATTGATCTGTGTTATATAAATCTTGTTTTCTGTCTGCAGAAGTGAATCAGGAATGACCTGCAAGGTTAACAAACATTGTAATGTCTTTCAGCTGGGGCAGATGCCTGGGAGCACCACACATTGTATTTGGTCAAGTTCCATCTTGTCATTTTATCGCCAAGAAGCTTAACTAATTGCTGGCAATCATCAGAGTGTTTGACAGAAGGAGAGAATTCCTGTAATTTTGGCCCCCTCTTTCCATTCCTTCCTCTGTTCTTTTTTTCTTCCGTCTTAACAAGCACTCAAGGCCAAGTAGCGTAAAAACAATCAACACTGAATTAGTCAGCAGGAGTCTTCACTTGGTTGAAAGTTTACGTAATTGGCATGTCAGGTTCCTGCATTGCTAAGAACAGACCTGATTAAGCTGATGCACTTTGTTTCAATAAAGTTTGACAAAGGAACTTTCCTATCATTTTGAGCCACATGTCAGGGTGTGTTCTTAACATGGTTCCTTTCTGCTCATAAGGAACAGTGGTTAACTATGTACTCTGTGGACTGATAACATAAAAATTCTCTTAGGAAGGATTGACAAAGTGTCAACAGTTTGGGGAAAAAAAAACATGAGCATGCTAGCATTCAAGATAATGATCAATAAAAGATACTTGCAAAGGTGCAATTAGCAATAAAAATCTGCTATATATTATAAATAAGACATTTGCAGACTAATGGCAAATTCAGTTATATTTTATTGTTGTTAATTTGTCTGACCAATGTGCTCTGCCCACGTATAGCACCTTCTGGTTTTATTATATGTAAAAAATCATCGCTACATCTCTAACAAAGTTTTATAATGTAAGTTCTTTTGAGCCACCAAATTTTTCTAACTTTTTAGAATACTTTATTAGCTTATGTTTGTATGATAAATTTTGCCTTTATTTAGAAAGTCAGCCTATGTGTTAAAAAAGCCTCACATTGCCAGAGGCTTTAAAGCATATGGCACTTTATTTGTATGTTCTCACACTAGTGTCCCCTTGTCATACCCTAAATCAAATGATAGTTTTGAACTTGGCTTAGGTTATTAAAGATAAAAGCCAGCAGTTACTGGGCTATGGTCCACGCATGTATTACGTCATACTTGATAATATAAAGGCAAAATTCAGAGAACTGATTGAGTTTCTCTTTCTTCTCTCCTTTTGTCATAGAAAGGTCAAGCTAGTTTTCAACATTTTTATGTATGTCATTCTCAATATAGCAACAGAATCTCTTATGGAAAACAATGTAAGTAAATGTCTCCACGATGCTACTAGTCACCTGATCAAAAGCCAATGTTGAAAAACACTTCTAATGACTGTCTCTTATGCATCAGTGCACCTACTAATGAGCTGCCAGAAAAGGCTTTGTAAAGCTTTGCTAAGATAGAGCAGGAATGTGAGAAGCCTGAGATATAAGTTCCCTGCTGTGATCCCTGCCTTTCTACTAACAGGGAGCCTAGACTTGGAGCTGCTAATGAGCAGGCTGGAGAGACTGCCCAAGCCAATGCAGGCTGGAGACAATTCACCTGTCTGTTTTCAGATCCAGGGAATGATGCATGACAGGAAGACATTCCGCAGTAGCGTTTCTTTAAATAATTTAGGTATTTATTGATTTTTTTTCTCTCTCTCCCCACATTTTGATTTAGCTTCCGCATTTTATTTTCTTTTGGTGATTTCTACCACTATCGGAAAAAAAGGGAGGAAAATTATTCCTTCTGTTGTCTTACTCTGGCACCAACATATATACAAGAAATTAATGTCATTATGTCACACTATAGCAATATGGAATACCTAATTAATTTTTCTTTAGGGAAGAGAATTACATAGTTTTCAGAAGTGATATTTACAAAAGAAGGTAGTTGAAATAAATAAGCTTTTTAAAAGCCAACATATGACTTGTTTAAATTAAAGGAATTAACAATGCGGCATATATTTTGATACTTAAAACAATGTAAGTGGCATAAGTTAAAGACCTTTATCCCCCAGCAATGCCTCATTCAACACCTTTATCTGTAGGCAAAGCCCAGCAGGATCTTTATAGAGAACACTTACTTAACTTGGTTTGTAGAAATTCCTAGCCTATAAATGAAATAGTTAACTGCAGGATACCTTTCAAGATCAATGTTAAGCTGTTCGCATTACACATTTTGATGCTATGCTTCTTTTGAGTTTTCCTAGAGGCAATTTTACTAGTTAATTTTTTTCTAGTCAAATAAAATTACAGAATGCAAGCTGTGTAATTTCACCGATTTGCAATGCCACAGTTGTACTAGAAAGAGAATCAACATCTCCATCCATTAATTACAATCCTGACTATCTTCTAGCCTCCCAGGAGACAGCCTGTGCAGTTCACATGGGCTAGTGCTATCTGTTCCTTCCAGTTGCCAATGTTCCTATTCTCCACCGCTCACCCTTGCTTTTTCTTAAGTTGATACAACTTGCCATGGGAAATCGCAGGCTCCGTGGCAACTGGGGAGATAAGAATGCGGTGTGCCTCTGCAACCCCTTTATCCATGGATCTCTAAAGAGCTTTATAAAATCTATTTTTTTTTAATCCTCTGGATACCTGCGCAAGATAGGTATTAGCCTGACTTCACAGCTAACAGAACTGAAATCAGGGGGCATCTACCTGCATCTCAGTCCTTGAACCCTTGTTGGTGTTCACTGTGGTGAAACAGAGAGAGTTAGAATCCTGCACCCAGTTCTGAGGATGCAGGGAGGAGGCTGGAATCTGTCCCTACCCCCAGCCCTAGGAAATCCACAGGACCCAAAGAAGCTGAGCTGCATATAAATGTACCCTAAGAAGTCAAGACCAGATATATCTACAATAGCATACCCAATATTCAAGGCAACTATTACATTTAATAGGTCTGATTTGGATCTTTGTGGCCAAGATACCCTTGCATTCTCAAATTGAACCACCATTTTTTATTTCTGTCTTCAGCAGACAATTTAGAAAAACCTGAAGTCAACAGGGATTTATTAGTGAAAGTTTTTGAGCAAATATCTCTGTAGAGAGTTCCTCAAGAAGTAGAACCTAACTTTTAATTCTAAAAACAACTGACACTGTAAGAACAAAGAGAAAAAAAATCCAACATTTATCAACCCAAATGATATGTACATCATCCATATAATCTGTTGGTGATAATTGAAAATTCTATTGCTTAACGTGTTGAAATATTGAAAAGATTATTTTTATAATACTGTTCATTGAATTCTGGTTTTGCATATATGTAATAGTAAAATAACTAATCAGCGTAGCAATTTCTTAAGAAGTGAACTTGAAATATGTTTGAAATATCCTGTGTATTAATACTGCAGAGAGACCCAGGTGCAGGAGGTATGCTAACATTCCAAAAGGGTCAGCCAAATAGCTCAGTGGATTAAAGTGCCTGTAAGCAGGAGCAGCAGCCAGAGGTTCGATCCCCAGGCCTGCCATGCTGACCCCACTCACAGAGTGACCTGAGATGGCAATTGAGACTGGGCGTGGTGACATGAGCCATAATCCCAGTTCTTGGGAGTCTGTGAACAGGTAGATTACTAGGAGTCTGATCTAGTAGTGGGACCTTGAACACCCTGTAGACCATTTCCGAAAAAAAAAAAGGATTGGTATAGAATTCTAAATTTAAAATGCTTCACCATATAGTTAGAAGTGCTGAAAAACATTATTTTATTGGTCATTTAATTTTCTTCTGTCTTTGAAATGCATTTGAGTATTGTTTACCTTAATATAATGTGTATTCTTGGAGGCAAAGATTTTTTTATTTAATGTCTCACAAAACTTGTTAGAATGCTCTATTGCACATTACAGCAATTAAATATACATTTGAGTATTGACAACACCAAATTCTGTTAGAAAAACTGACCCTCTTATGCTAAGCTTATATTTGTGTTACTATTTTTGTGTTTGAGAGTTTAATCCCTTGGATATTTTACTCTAAATTCAAGGAGGTTTTCAGTAAATTCTACTCCTTATATTATTTTATTATTATTATTTTGCGTTTCAAAAAAACGTCAAGGTCTATCTCCTGTTCTATTTCCATATTCGCATGTTTTCATATTGATGCAGTACCATCTTCTCCTTAAATATTCTATTAGAGTTCATTTAGTATTTCCTTTACTCTCTTTTTACAATGTCAGTGTTTTTTATTCATTCCTTTATCTTTGGCTGTGTCTTGTACACTGTTGATTTTCTCTATACATTATGTGTTTCCAAAGGCTGACTTTTATATATAAGTAAAACAAACAAACAAACCTAGTTTAACTAGCACAGATGGTTCATGTGAGGTTCTTTTGTTTTTATTAGTCTTATACCAATGTATTTAAGATGATTGACTAAAATAATAAGTTTTATTTTTGTCCAGTAAAGAGACTATTACGTATACATATGTGTACGTATATGCATATAAAATGTTTTAAAACTAGATGTCCCCTATTTGCAGCTTTGAATCCATGGTCTTTCTAATGTTTGTCCATCTCTTTCCTATATTTTGAAAATTAATTTTGTTTCTATTTTATGCTTTTTTATAGTGAATTTGATGGATCTTAATAAAAGAGAGTAGTAAAAATATGTTCTTACCATCATCTTGAATGATTTGGTTGATTTACATCTTAAAATGTTTCTCTGTTGATTGTGAAGAATTTTCCCTTCACAATCAACAGAAAAGATCTGCAAAATGAAATTCGGAATTGGTGAAGGAGATTATTTTTATATTCAACTTTCAGCAGAAAGTATTATATCTATATTCTGAAATGTACCTGTAGGTAAAAATAGCCCATCTTACAATACCAAAATAAATAGCTTCTTGGAAAAAAACAGCATGGAGGAAAATAGTTGCCAGTTTTCATATTCAAAGAAAATGCCTATTTAATATTAACCTTCTGTGTGATTCCTTCAGATGTATATCACTGGGCTCTCAGATATAAATATGAAAGAGTAGATGCATTTTAAATATAGCATGCTAAAGTTTAAGAAGAGAAAGCCAACACTATTTTCTTTGGAAACATTTTTAGTCTATTACAGGCATTAAAGCAACCATAATTACTTTGTGAGTTATGACAAAAGAAAAATTAATTGAAACTTCTAAATTATATTTGGTTGTATATTTTAATTAGACACAAGAAATGATTACTGGCTGGTAAGATTCTTTATTGGCCCTGGTTTTAGAGTTCCTGGAACTTTTCCTCTATTAATAAATACACTTAGCTTGAATGTAACTATGACAAATGATCACTGGCATATATGTCCACTTCCAGTAATTGAGTAGACAGTCTATAATTCCATAAACTATAGATTTGTTGTGCTATAACAATCTAATTATATTAATGTCATTCATTTACACTGCTGTCTTTTTACTGTGATGTCTCTTTGTGAAAACAGATATAAGTCAATCAATTATTTAATCTACACAGTTCATACACAGTGTTCTTGTGGATTATTGCCACAATCAACATATAATATAAGTAATTTTAAATCACTATTTCTAAGGGATATGAATCCTTAAAATTTGTTGCAAATTAACTGGTGCTACGAATCATACTCCCAGGCAGATAACCCTAACACAGCTACCATTTCAGAATTTGGTGTGCTTTTTTTTTTTAACCAAGTGGAATGAGTACATTTTATTGCATATTGTTTTGTGTAGATTCAGACTTTTAGATTTTTATAACTTTCAGATTCAAATATGAGAACACAACCAATTACGGTAATATTCGTACATAGTAACACTGAAAAGAAACATAAGGATATGATTTATATATATATATATATACATATATGTATATATGTATATTATAAATGAGTTAAAGATTGAAATAACTCTGGGTTAGTACTAGTATTTCATGCTGAAAAATTATGAACTGATATGAGCGTAAAACTTACTTGAAACCGTTCTTCAGTTTTGGCAAAATTTTAATCTTTTTTAATACATTACTAATATCATACACCAGAAAGTGATTAATAAAAGTTGAACTCAACTATTAATTTCATTAACTTAAATAAAATAGGAAATCAGTTGCACAAAAGGTGAACAGTAAATGACTCCTTCATGTTCTCATTTAACTCATAAATTATGCAATTAGAGCTCTGTCCTAAATGTTTGTCGAGGCAATCTTCTCTCTTTGAGAATGTTCAGTCTTTATCGTCTTTGTACTGAAGTGTTCAACTCCATTAATACTGTTTTGGCGAGAGCAGTACAGTATAAATATTTCACAGAATCTAAGGTGCCACTGTGAGACAATTGGTGGCTTGCTGAATGTAGTTCTCTCCAAATTAACTGAAATCAGTTTTGGAATGAGCACTGAAAATTTATGTAAGGCCATAAGAAAAAGGTAATTCTAAATGGCAAAGCACCCGATGGAGGGGGGCTGTCTGCTGGGGTGCTTGGTGTTCATCCAAGTTTTCTCTAACAACTTTATTAATTATCTGGGAGAAAATAAACACCATGTTAATTAAATTTTCAGCTGATAAAAGTTGGGAAATGTTGCCAATTCCCCTGGAAGCAAAAGGAAAAAGAAGTAAACAAAAGAAAAGAGGAAACAGGAATAGTAAGGAGAAAAAATTGGGGTTGTAAGTATGAGTGCATAAGAACAAAACAATGAACACCAAGAAAAAAGGAGAAAAATCAGAAATCCAGGAAGAGAGGATATTAATATACAAGGGTTAAATTTCAAAATGCATATATATATATATATATATATATATATATATATATATATATATATATTGTGTGTGCGTGTGTGTGTGCATGCACGTATGTGTGTGTATTTTGCACAGGTCTCACTACACAGTTCAGACTTGCTGTGATCTTCCTGTTTTCAGCCTCCCCAGTGCTGGGATTACAGGCATGCACCATGATGCCCAGTACTTGTGGTCAGCTCAGTGCACCCGAGGTTGGGGCTGGTACTGCATGTGGTGACAGGGATCTAACCCTGGTGCCTGCACTTGCCTAAGCAAGTGCTTAGTCCACAAATCTATCTTGCCAGCCCTGTATTTAGTATTTTAACAACTAAATATTGTAACTGAATTTGGAGGAAAATACACAAGACTTATTTGTTGTGTTTTCATAGTGAATCTAGGTCATCAATAAACCAACAACACGAAAGAAGCCAATGACACATACAAGTCTTAATGGACAAAAGATGGAGAAAACAGTACAAAGAAGAGTGTAAGGAAAAATTGAGATGAGAAAAAGGACAAAAAGATAGAAAAAGATAGTGATGTGTATATAAACAAAGCAGCTTGGATAACTGTACTGCTGATTTCTGCTGCTCTCTTGAAAGAAAAAATGCTTAATTTTTTTCTTTTCTGTTCTTTTCCTCCAATTTTGCATGTTTGTATCTGATAATCTAAACAACTAATTTGAAGATAATTGTGTAATACCACCATTTTCAAATTCCTATTATTTTGTTTAGTGAAAATCTGCATCATTTCTAATACATTTTTTCTTTTTAGCATTTTGTATTCTCTTTTGTAAAAGAAGATTGTAAATGTGATTGAGTAATGCTTAGATCTTGTTTCACTAATGCCCAATTGTACAAGTTTTCATCAACATGTTTATAGGTTTTTGAAGCAGATAATAGATGACTTTTTAAAAAAAAAACTTGATATTTGATTTTAGAATTAACGTGTTTCTGCAGTGACACTTACCAGGCATAGTACTAGGTTTCTTTGCTAACAAAATAGTTTCTATAACATCTTCTACATTAAATAGGTATAAAATAGAAGACAAAGATGCAAGAGTAGTAAATGAAAGCTTACAAGCATATGTTTAACTCATGTTGCCGTTTTCTTTCCTTATTCCGCATAATCTATAGGTATTTAATTCATGCTATTTATATTACACTGCTATAGTGCCTCAAGAATTTATCTTTCACACCATTTGTCTCTTTACTACATATATAGTAAATAGCAGTGTTTTAAAAGAAAGGTGCTTCTCATAAAAGTAGGCTGAAACACTCAGGTAACTATGAAAGAACTGTATTTTTAGCACTATATTTTGTTCTGAAATAAATAAATAAATAAATTTAATTTATTGTGTATTTAGTACAGGATCTACCGGGTCTCATTACACAGATTGGACCCACAGGGATCCTCCTGTTTTCAGCCTCCCAAACACCGGGATTACAGGCGTACCACTCCCAGGCTCAATCACCTTCTCAGCGGGCCCGGGGGTGCAGCCAGCACCTCATGCCAGGAATCAAACCCCAAATCCCTGACTTTACCTAAACAGACACTTCAACCCACTGAGCTAGCTGGCTGGCCCTTGCCCTGAAATTTAGCTTTTTCTTTTTAGATTTTATCCAAATTCTATGTTCAACTTTATATGCAATATAAGTGTTAAATGACTCACCTTGACTTTCTGTGAGTTAATATGTGAAAAGATCTTATGATTTATCTATTTGAGAATTTTAAGACAATTATTACTTAGAACACTATCTGACCACTCCATAAAAATACATATCACCATAAAATAACTGCATATGGAGTATTTAATCCTGAACCTTTAAAGATGAAAAGCTGGAGTAGTTACAATAATCATTATTTTCAATTTTATGTAGTTAAGTGGTTTTACACAAAAAAATTAGCCTTCCAAATGACATAGTTATAATGTGTTAATGGCAGCATAATGTGTTATTACATTATGCAACATAATTTCATGGATATTATGTATGGCATTTTAAAAACTCATATACTTACAGTTATTAGAAGATATTCATTTTTTTCTCAGATTATACTCTGCTTAACCCTTTTACTTAGTGTAATTCTTTGGTGATTTCCCTGCCTTCAGACAAAGATCTTTATATGGGTTGTATGACCTGTTTTCTAGCAATGTAACTTACCACTGCCCAATTTCTTAATTGTAATCCTTTCATCCTAAATTTCAACTGAGTATTTTGAATATTGTATTCAACTAATCATAAATTTGAAAAATAGCTATGATCCAAATTATGCAGTTTAAAAAAAGTTTTGGCTTTATAAGTTGCTTCCTTACACAATTTATCTTAAATCAGGATTAGATTTCATATTTCTTTAAGTACCCAAGATACTGCTTTGTTACTCAAAACTTATTCAGGTCTTTAATATCACATCATTTATGCTCAACAGTTACCTGCTCTTTGAGACACTGTGCTTATAGTATTTAGGAATATAGAATGCTCCTTCACAAAGACACAGACTCAAATCACAGGTTTGACACTAAATTCCAGGGAGCTAAACCAAACTGATCCCTCCTAGATTCATTTTCTTTATTTGTAATAGAAAATCAGTAATCACCACTAAAATTTGTTTTTTTTTAAGATTCACTGAAGCAAAATAACCAATGTGCCTGGCACCTGGAGGCTCTTCAGTACATGAGAACAGATATTCTAATTACTAGTTCAATGTATTAAATGATAGTTTTAAAAAAGTAAATGACAAATTCAAACCTTGAAGAATCAGGTAAACCCATAATCAGGTAATTGGTATTTAGAAGCTGTAAGGGTAAATATATATATATATATATATATATATATATATATATATATATATATAGTATTTTTTTTGTGTTTTTTCTCCGTTTTCACACAAATATATATATATATATATATATATATATATATATATATATATTATATATATTAAATATATATATATAATATATTATATATATTAAATATATATATATTTTTTTCTGTCTTTTTGAGACAGGGTCTTATTATGCAGTTCAGGCTGGCCTTAAGCTCAGTTTGTAGCTCAGGCTGGTCTTGAACTCACAACAATCCTCCTAGCTCAGCCTCCCAAGTGCTGGGATTACAGGCATGCACCACCATGCCCAGCTTGTAAGGGTTAATATAATAAATGTTTAAATGTATGTATTTTTGTGGGAGGAAGGGTCTACAAGGGTGTTCACGGTGTCAGTACTAGACTGGACTCCTAGTGATTCTCCTGTTTACAGCCTCCGAAGAGCTGGGATTATAGGTACATCACCACACCCAGTCTCAATTGTTGTCTCAACTTGTGCCCCAGGGGTGGGGCCAGAAGACAGGCCTGGGGATCAAACTCCTTGGCCACTGCAGCTGCTTGCAGGCACTTTGATCCACTGAGCTGTATGGCCGGTCCACAAATGTTTAAATTTAAAAGAAGTTAGTAGAGTCATGTCCTTCAAAATGTCCTTCACTTCAGACACACATATTCCATTGTTCTGGGCGCTTCCTGAAGCACTCGCAGAAGCCCTCTTTCATTGAGGGCCTTCAGTCACACTGATGGATTCCTTGATATCCTGCACTGATTCTAAACATTTACATTGTGTGTTCTTTTCACTTTTGGAGCCACCGTGGCAGGGAACCACATCTAGAGAGTAATATGGCTAAAGACCCCCTACAATGTCCTTGCGGTCCTGAGTTTCCACTGGATGATACGTCAGGATTCACTAATTTTTAAAATTACAAATCACAAATGTAAATTTTTTCTTGAAAAACTGGTTCACAAAGTGACAAGAACGATAGGACAATTGTGTTCAAACAAGGAGAAGGTTGTGGGGTGTAATTAACTGCACTGTCCTTTGCAGTCATAAATTCTTTTAAGTTTAAACATTTATCATGTAGTTTGGTCACCACATGTAAATAAAAATTTTGGAACACAGATGTTTATAGTGTTGTTTTTTTTGATCTTGAATGTTACTTTATAACTATGTTGAAGACTTATCTGTAAGTCATGGTGGCTCACACCTAAAAACTCCGCATTCTGGCAGTAAAACCGATCTCAAATTTGAGGTAAGTCTGAGCAACTTATTGAAGTCCTCTTTTTCAATAAAAAAAACAATGGTTGAGTGAGATAGCTCAGTAATATAGTGCCAGCATTTGATAATAGAGGCTTGAGAGTACTACTTAAAGGTCGTAGAAACTTTAAGAAGTAGGGTCTAGTGGAAGGTTTTTAGGTGTATATCTTTGAAGATGATTTTTTCCCCATGCCTCATTTTCTCTTTGCTTACTCCTTTTCTTGGTCATAAAGTAAAGAGTTAGGTTTTACTGATGGTGATGTTATGTGTTGTTTGAATAGGAACTTACTCTGTAATCTAGCCTGATCTGGAACTCGTGACCTTCCTGCCCCTGCCTCCCAAGTGCAAGGATTATAGGTGAGTGCCACTGCATCTACCTGAGATGAGCAGCTTTCTTACACCATGTGTTCCCACCATGAGGTGGGATTAGCAAGTCCAATCAGTCATGACCTAGGACCTCCAAAGAACTGAGTTATGTGTCTCAAATATTATTAACTAACACATGTGTCTAACATATGTATCATAAACTTTAATGTAACTCAATGTATTCATATTAGTTTGGAGCACAGAAACAAACTATTTAGTGCCCACATTTAAAAAAAAAAAAAATATTTATTTTGATTCACAGTACCAGAGTTTCCAGTCCATGGGGGACTGGATTCAAAGCAGAAACAGCTCAGTGGGGTGGTAGAGGAAATTAAACAATGCATGTAATCCAGGGAATAGAGATTATTACCCTGATCTGCCTCACAGCTCAGAAGCCACCTCATCCAAACAAGTCCTGCCTCTTATTCAACTATGAAATCATCAGTGAACTAATCCATTGATGGATGTAGCACATCTGTAACCCAATCACCTTTCCAACTCCCCACCCCCAGAGGTATGAAACTTGGGAAATAGGTTAGATCCCATTCCAAGAGGAGAGGAGAACAGTACTCAGGCATGCAAGGATGATATCTGAGTTCAAAGGGCCTAGAGAACCCCTTGACCATGGCTTTTGCTATTGCAGACCTTGTGGCTTTTCTCATAGGCTGGCTCCTCTTCTTGGTTGCTGACCTCTTTAGCAGATGCATCACATACATTCTGGCATCCTTACTAGAGCTCTGTCTTTCTGCTCACAACTTTGTGCATGAACCACTGAGGGGTTCATCATGGGGACTGTGACTTCATCAGATATTTTAACTGGTCTGAAACCTTCTGAAAACCTTCATGAAGCTTACCTCACCCCATAACTCCTGCATTCGATATAACTGGAAAGGCAAACCAATACAAAACTGATGAGGCCTGAGAGTTCTGGAGCAGCAGCTTCTGAGTGTCTAAATAAGCAGGGTACGCTGGAGTTCTTTAGCCAAAACAAAATGTTTTAAAGACCTTTTACATTCATTTCCTTTAGCACATGATGTGTGTGGTTTGTCCAGTTCCTGTGGAACCCTCAAGACACCTTTCCTGTTTTTCAGTGCAAACTACTTGGTTAATTTTTTACTCTTTCAGCAACCATCCTCCTTGGCTGTAGCTCTAGAAGGCCTTCTTTTTTTCATCCAACTGCAAATTTCTTACATCTCTGGCCCAAATGCTTCCTCTTGTTCTCACTGTAGATCTGCCTAACAGTAAGCAGAGTCAATGACATAATTTGAACATTGGGATGTATTGAAATTTTCTCCACCAAATAAATTAGTCTGTTACATTTAAGTGTATTCTTACAAAAATATTAAAACTGGAAATTATGTAGATGAATTTTTGCCAGAAATAAATTTTCCTGTCTACTTTAAATATCCTTGTTCCCACCTGAAATCTCATCAACATAGCCTTTATTTTCTGCATTCTTATCACTTTTAGTTTTCTGAACTTCCACCAGAACATCACATCAATCTCTACTTGCAACAATCTGGAGCACCTATACCTTAGATTCCCAAGTCTTTTCAACTCCTCCTGGAGACAAATGGCAGGGACCTCTGAAACTCACAGCTGTGTGTAGCCATAGGAACAGTCCCACTTCATTGGTATTTATTGTACATATTAGCTAATTTCCCATCATTAGGACACAACATTTGACACCAACAACTGAAAGGATGAAAGGTTTATATTGTTCACTGTTTAAGAGGGTTCAATTGATACATGGTTCTGTTGGTTCAAGACAGAAATGTTATGGTAGGAAAGCGTCTCACCCATGATATTCCAGAAATAAAGACAAAGAGAAAGAAGAGACTTATGACAAAAATGAACTCTTCTGTGCTGGCCCCACCCCCAGAGCGGGCTGAGGTGGCAACTGAGATTGGAAGCGGTGGCATGTGCATGTAATCCTAGTTCCTGGGAGGCTGCAAACAGGCAGCTCACTAGGAGTCCGAACTGGTGGTGAGACTCTGAACACTCTGTAGACCCTTCCCTAAAATACAGGAAAAAAAAAATATGGACAAAATCATAAAATTATTAAAATTACTGAATATTTACTAGTTTAAGTTCTTCAGTATTAAGTGGGACATGGTGACACAAATCTATAATCCCAGTGCTTGGGAGACTGAGGCAAGAAAATTACTGTGAGTTCAAGAACATCCTGGGCTACATAGCATTTCAAGGCCAGTCTGAACTATCAGGAGGACTTGGCAGTTTTTGTTTGTTTGTTTGTTTGTTTTTTGTTTCATGAGGCAGGGTCTTACTCCTTTTTTTAGGCTGGCCTGGGTATGTAGCCCAGGTTGACTTCAAACTTACAGTGATGTTTCTACCTCAGCTTCCCAGGTGCTAGGGTTACAGATGTGTGCTACCATGCTCAGCAGTAAAGTCCTGTCATGAGCAAAAAGATTTTTAGTACTGTAGAAAGAAGAATTGTGTGGCTTGGGAAATGTGGAAAATAAACAGTGGAGGGGAGGGATCACAATATATGCAAAAGATAGAAAATATGGAGTCATGAAGTAATTACCAAAAAGACTGAAAAAAATAAATGTTTGTTTGTGTTTCTATGTGTGTAAGGAATGACTACCTGTGAAGTTAGTCTACCTGTGAAGGTAGACTTTGAATTTCTAGTCACAAAGCTCCTTATGTGCATTGATTCAATGGATTAAAGTGAGGATATATACAAGAGTGGTTTGACAATGGCCAGAATTCAGCTGGTCATTCAGAAGAAAGAAGGTAAATAAATCATTGGTCAGACTCTCTTTTTACTCTTTGTGTATTCTTAATACACAAGTGAAAATATTCTCCTTTACACTTGTTTGCAAATGCCTGAAATGAGCTGAGCATTCTGCCAAACAGAAATGGCCACAGAGCTTTAGTGGGAAATGAGTATTGCTGAATTAGCCTGCTGCTGCCCTAACTTTGCTTGTTATCATGGCATAAGCTATCCTAACTGGATTTGTATTCTATTGCTAGACTATGGTGCATTTTCAATGTTCATTCTGTGGTATTTGTATCAGACAGGCACAGGTATTTCTTTTGCTAGAAAAAAAAAAGATGTATCTTGAAATGTATAGTTTATTAGGTTTGTAACAGACAGTTCTAGTTTCCATAATTTCTTAGTTACTTCCAACACTGCTGAAGCATAATACCCAACACCCCCAACTTAAAAGAAAGTTTGATTGTGATCTAATCCCTTCTCGAAAGTCCCTCCTATGATCACATGAGGCTTGCCAAAACACTGTATGTGAAATGCATTTATTCTATCTTTATGAGCTGCTGAAAATTTCAACTTGAAAGTTTCCTCTCAGAATTAAGGTGAATTTCCTCTTACCCAGGATCCTCACTGAAAAATAAAAGAAAGTTATACACTACCTAAAAAACATTGCAAAAGGGAGAAATAGGAGTATGGAAACCAATTGCACCAAAGCAAGACTGAAGCCCAAAAGGACAATCCTTCAGTCCTAGAGGTAGGTGTTCAGCACCCAGGACAAGAATGGTGAGATGGGCCCTGGTTCTGTGGCCACCCCGCTGGCACTTCTGATAGCTGTGCAGCCCTCATGCTTTTCTTTGAGGCTGGCCTTGCTGGTTCCTTACAGCTTTCCTCAGAGGTTTCACACTCGTGGCTCCTGAGGTCTTTGGAGACGCAAATGTACTTCGTTCTCACAGCTTCCTACAGTGCCTGCTCCACACACACTGCCTCGCTCCCAAGTCTTGTCCTGAAAGCCAGTGGAAGCCTTCCTGGACCTTGTATTCTGCACGCTTATAAAATGCGCACCAAATAGAAGACGGTAATGTCTGTTGTTGGCTCAAACTGTAGCCAACCTCCCTTGTATCATGGTTGTTGAGGTTTCCAAGAGCCTGAACAGGTGAACACTGTGAACTGAATCTCGAGGAGCACATTCCCTAGGAAGGTATTTTCAATCATAGTGCCCTGGGGTTCTCTTCACAAAGAGATCTTTCCTCTTTGAAATTTTCCTCTTGTGAAGGGAGGGACCTTACCCATTCCTCACATGCCCTCAAGCCATCTTCCTTGTTATCCACTGTCAAGTGCTGGGCATCTCTGTAATGCTAATCTTTTTGGCAATGGAACTCTCCTCTGCTCTAGGTGTACAGAAAAATTCTCTCTAGTAAAAAAATGAAAACTTTTAAAAAGTTTTTTTGCTCCTGTATCTCCACATAAACCTAACTAAAATCAGCAAATAATATCCACGCCACTCTGACTATGATCCTCAAATATGAATTCTTGCATATATTAAGTAAAATACTAAAGTATTTTAGTAAAAGTATTCAGGTAAAACAGTTAAAGGTCCAAGTAAAACAGAATTTTAGTGTTTATTCTATGGAATCTATATCAGGCGACACTAGTATATCCTTTGCTAGAAATGAATTATCTTAAAATATAGAGATACTTAATAAGGTTTGTGTCATTAGGACCAAATGTTAGTTTTCATGAAAATCAAATACGTTGTATTAGTTCTAGTTTAATAGGGTTTTTTTTTTTTTTTGCATGGCTTGAAAGTGAATATATGTTGGGAGAATTAAGCTTTTATTTATTGAAAATTTTTAAATGTCCGTAGAAATATGTCATTCTCTTGTTATATTATTTTTATAAGTGACTCCTTAGAATTTCATCAGAGAAGTCATTAACTTATTTATGTTGATTCTATAACTTCAAAGAATTTACTTCCACTGTCAATTTCTGTTTGAATAGCTCTTAAGCTATTAGAGGTTTTGTAAGTTCTTCAAACAAAATAAATTTAAAGAAATATAGTGAATTAGCTATTTATGTAGAATAAATTGGCTATGTTTAGAAAGTTTTGTCCTTTTTAGATTATTTAGTATTCTATTATTATCCTGAAAGATATAAATTGTGTGTAAAGTTATTCTTTCTGAAGTTACACTTTCATGATAATAAATGGCTGGATTCAATATGAAATAAATTAAACACTTGGAATATTATATATTTTTCCTGAAAAAATACCTAGAGTTGAAGTCACTTGAATAGCATTTTGTTTGAACTATCTGTTCTACTTTTTAAACAAATGTACATCTTCATCATGTTTTTGATTTCAAGTGTTAAGAACAAATAAACTATTGAGTATCTCACACATCCAGCATTCAGTGGCATCAGATGGGTCATGTAGTTGAGTACATTAGCTGCCCAAAAAGTATGAAACCACCAGCTAACAACGAGCAAGGTCCAATGTATTTGAAGTAAATCTTACCTGAAATCATACTGCATCAAATATTGTAAATTAAATCATACAACAATGGGCCCTCCTCTGCCCTAAATGAACAATAGTCACTTTTCAAAATACGAAGAATGGACTAAGGAAATTTTCACTTTTTTTTTTTTTTTTTTTTTTTTTTTTTGAGATGAGGTTTCACTAGGTCACCCAGGCTGGCCCTCAGTTCCTGGGCTCAAGTAAACCTTCCCCCTCAGGCTTCTAAAGATCTAAGAGCACAGGTGTGTGATACCAATGAAAGTTTTTGTTTTGTTTCCTTTTGTATTTAGAACAGGGTAAACAGGGTGTACATGGTCTCACTGTATGGACTCATAGTGATCCTCCTGCTTACAGCCTTCCAAGTGTTAGGATTACAGGTGCATGCCACCACACGCAGTCTCCATCACTGTGTCAGTGTGCCCTGAGGATCAGTGGGTACAACAGGCCCAGGGATTAAACTCCCAGCCCCCACAACTGCCTAAGAAAGCACTTTAATCCACTGAGCTATTTGGATGGTCTTCAGTGAAAGTTTTTGATAGCATCAAATAGATGACATTTTCCTTCTTTTTTCCTCTATTCTAATTTAATCATCTATTCATTTGAAAAATCATCAGAGAGCTCCAATAGATTACTTATCTGATTACCTATCAGCCCTTCTCAAGTCCCCTCTCCCTTGTCCACTATTCCTGCACAGACTGAAAAATTCACTCCCTTTTATTTGCATTCTCTCTCCACATGGGAACTGGTACATACAGTCAGTTGTTGGTAAATAAAGGAATCTGACCAACAGGGGAAATTTGCGCAAGACCTGGGAAATTCAGACTCTGTCTGTGAGAAGGGACCCTAATGTCTTTACACAAGTTACTCAGCTTCTCACCTTTAGATATAGTTTTGCAAGGAGTGGAGCTACATAGACCATGTTTGCTCAAAAAGCGACATGCTTGAAACATGCTAGGATAGTAAAGCAGAAGGATGAGGAGACTGAGTTCTTGATGACAACCCTGAGCTGGAATTGCCTGATTTTAGACCTCTTGTTCAGCCGAACACAAATGCTAAGCAATGGTTAAGTAACACACTGTGCCTTAAGTCATTGTTACTCAAAGTGCAGCCACTGTCAGTACCATGTAGACAATTGCATGCATTCATCTCAGACTCCAATTACCTTCTGTTAGGCCAGATATCTGGACTTGTGCGTATATTGAAGATTAAGGAGCACTGGTTTAAGACATTGTAAGGTAGATTTAGTGTTGCTGGGAGTTGCCAGTTATTGTAACTGACAAAACTGAGAAACTATCCAAAGCCTAAGGTACTGTTTAGTATACAGTGCCCAGCTCTAAGAGTAAATTTTGAACAGTCTTTTTTTTTTTCTGTGTCTCTGAGTCTTCCATAATAGAGGGAGAACTCATAAATTTAAATAAGCTATCATCTCAATACTTTTTATTCTTGGCTAGTTTGCAGAGGGAAAGATATCACTACATCTTCTCCTCCCTCATTCTTCAGACAAATTGATTTAAATCAAGGGTGCATTTCTTTTATAAAGGACTATATATGAGGGGTGATAATCAAGGTGAATGCTTAAATTTTGAAAATTATTTCATTATTTTTTTATTTTATTGAAGAACAAATAGCAATGAGACAGGTTCAAGACAAACTAACAGGTCAGATTCAATAAATTAATACATTGCAGAGTGTTTTCATAATGATTTGGTATCGTACAAGGTGCATACATTATATTATACTTACAGACATTATTATAGCAGATGTCTCTAATCAGTGAATTAAGAGAGTGTAGCTGTTTACTTATCTTATTTTTTATTGATGAATTATATCACAGATTCAATAATGAATACTTTCTACCTTATTATCCTTCTAGTGGTTATCCATAGTACTAGAAGCTGACATAATATCTTGTCCAAACATTATTATACATACACATCATGATTCTTCCTTCATATACCCCCTTTTTCTTGTCTAGACCTGTCAAAGATGAGCACTCCATTGTCATTAAACCAATTTAGGTGCCTGACCTCGGCTACACAATCCAACACAATCCAGCAATCCACAATAATAGTGAGTTATCTGAAGAAGTTGTTGATTATAGAGATTTACACCTTGACTTATTATTATGGTCCCATGTTACATACCTCATTTTTATACTTTTCTGCTGGATGGTTAAGACTAAGATAGAGCAAAACCCATGTAGCAAAAAATGTAGATTTTATTTCTGATAAGATTAGTGAAGACCACTCAGAGTTTATCTGGTTATCCTGTACCCTACTTTGTAGATCCTTTGTCTGTGTCATCCATGTGGATGAGTCATGGCCAATGCTTGACCAGTTTGCTCTCTGTGAGAGCTTGAGAGAAAGTTTTCTCTCCAGGAGACTCTCCCCAGGCACACTATAGATCATCAGGCTCTTTCCTCTGTGGCTCCGTAATCTCCTTGATCAGAAAATTTGGGGCACAACTGAGTTTCTTTATGTTACACTACAGGTTCTCCTATGTCCTCAGTCTTCGCTGATTTTGAAAGGCTAGGGCAAAAATGTTGGCTGGCCTTGATGCTCTTCTATTTCCCCAATTTTGACCTGTGAACTTAGGTTGTTAACCATTCAGAAGAAAAGCTGCTTAGTAGCATGCAACATATGCCATTCACTTTGCCTTAACTAGCTGACTCAATTTTTTTTAGTTGTTGTACACTTCTATTTGTATTTCTTTGGACTTCTTATACTAGGGAGACTATATGATATTTACATATGTGTGTCCAGTTTATTTCACTTATGATCATATGTTCAAGTTGCACCCACTTCAATATAAATGCCTCAAGTTTATCATTCTTTATAGCTCAGTAATACTCCATTATATAGAAATACCACATCTTTTTCAACCATTCCTCATGTGACAGACATCTTGGTTGTTTCCAAGCTTTTGCTATCACAAATTGGGTTGCTATAAACATAGGTACACATATATCAATCACTATGATATAATCTTTTCAGCTCCTCTGGGAAAATTCCCAGTAGGGGAATAGCCGGCTTGAATGGGATTTCCAGTCCTATTCTTTTAAGGAGCCTCCACACTCCACAATGGTTGTACCAGTCTACATCACCACCAGCAGTGGAGAAGGGTTTCCTTTTCCCCACAACCTCTCCAACATTTGTTGTTGGTTGATTTCCTTATGGTAGCCATTCTTTCTGGAGTGAGGTGGTATCTGAGTGTTGTTTTTATTTGCATTTCATGAATGGCTAGTGATATGGAACATTTTTTCATATATTTATTCGTTTCTTTAATTTTATCCTCTGAGAAGTGTGTATTCATCTCAGATGCCCATTTCTGAATTGGGTCTTTAAATCTGAGGTCCTGTTATTTCTTAATGCTTTATATATTCTAGACAGCAGACCTTTTTCTAATTGCTTATTAGTTAGGATATGTTCAAAATTTGTGGGTTGTCTCTTCACTTTGTTGACGATTTCTTTTGACATGCAGAAACTCCTCAAGAAGAGTTGATCCCAGTTGTTGATTCTTTGAAGTGTTTCCCTTGCAAATATATGTTTATGCATCTACTCTTTACCGACCCCTATGTCTTCAAGAGTTCCTCCTACTTTCTCTTACTGGAGATTGAGTGTTTCTGTTTTAATGTTTAGATTTTTAATCCATTTTCACTTTAGCTTAGTGCATGGTGATAGAGCTGGGTCAAGTTTTAGTTTTTGGCATGTAGAAAGCCAGGTTTTCTAGCACCAGTTGTTAAAGAGGCTATCTTTCTTCCACTAAGCATCTTTGGTCCCTTTGTTGAAGATCAGATGGCTGAGTGTGTTTGCAGATGCCTCTGCACCTTCTAATCTACTCCATTGATCCTCAGCTCTATTTTGTTGCCAATACCATGTTGATTTTATGACAGTGGCTTTGTAGTATAATTTCAAGTCAGGAATGCCTTCTGCCTTGTGTTTATTGGCCAAAATTGCCTTTGCTATCCTAGGTCTTTTGTGGTTCCAAGTAAATTTTAGGAACGATTTCTCTAGGTCTGGGAGGTATGTTGGTGGCAGTTTATTAGGGACTGCATTAAATCTGTGCAGCAATTTTGGGAGTATGGCCATCTTCACGATGTTGGTACTTCCTATCCAGGAGCATGAAATATCTATCCATTTTCTGGAATCCTCTATAATCTCTTTTTTTTGGGAGTTCTAATTTTCTGTGAAAAGATCTTTGACTTCCTTGGTTAAGTGAATTCCAAAATATTTCGTTTTCTGCAGTACTATTATAAAAGGAATTGTTTCCCTTTCAGTGTGCTTGCTATCTGTGTAGAGGAATGCTATTGACTTTTGCTTGACTTTATATCCTGCTATGCTACTGAATTTCTGTATCAGTTCTAATAGTTTCTTGGTGCAATTTTTTGGGTCTTCCAAGTAAAATATGTCATCTGCAAATAGTGATAATTTAACTTCTTCTTTTCCTAATCATATTCCTTTTATTTCTCCCCCTTTTCTTATGGCTGTTGTTAACGATTCCAAAACTATATTGAATAAAAGGGGTGATAGAGGACTCCCTGTCTTGTACCTGTTTTAAGAGTAAGAGGTTTCAGTTTTTCCCCATTTAGAATTATATGAGCTTTTGGGTTGTCATAGATGGCGTTTATCAAATTAAGATAGAATCCATCTATTCCAATTTTCTGTAGGATTTTGAACATGAATGAGTGTTGGACTTGTCAAAACCTTCTCTGCATCAATTGAGATGATCATGTGGTTTTTAGATTTCAGTCTATTAATATAG
>PVKA01025437.1:15581-23081 GCA_004027165.1 Ctenomys sociabilis | reverse complement strand
TAGGAAAGGGTCTATAAGGTGTATGGGTTTTCACTACTAGATCGGACTCATAGTAACCTCCTGTTTATAGCCTCCCAAAAGCTGGGATTAGAGGCACCTGCCACCACACACAGTCTCAATTGCTGTATCAGCAGGCCCCAGTGGTGGGGCCAGCATGGCAGGCCCAGGGATCGAACCCCTAGCCCCTGTGCCTGCTTGCAGGCACTTTAATCCTCTGAGCTGTGTGACCAGCCCTCAGCTGCAGTCTTTAGTGTTATGTGTATGAACAGATTTCCTGCACTTCTTACATATGATTCTTGGGTGATGCATTATAAAATACTATTATAAAATGTGCCTTATATTGTTCCCCTTGCAAAAACCCCAAACCATAACAGACAATCTGATCAACCTAATATTCACAAATATGAGCTGGGCATGGTGATGCACACCTGTAATCCCACTTATCAGGAGGCTGAGACAGGAGGATGGCTGTGAGTTCAAGCCTCCAAGGCTACCCTGGGAGTTCAAGGGTAGCCTGAACTGAATAGTAAAACCATGTCCAAAAAGAAAAAGAAAATAAAAGTGTGACAACATCTTCACCTATCATACAACAAAAATAAAGTATTAATAAAAAAAAACTGGTATTTTATGGGGAAGGCTGAAGCAGGCCCTCACAAAGTGCTGGTGGTTTAAAGTGATTATCCTTTCCTGAAAGGCAATCTGGCAGAATATATCAACAACATGAAAAGAAAGATACCTAAACTCTTTAACTCTGCAACTCTTCTTCCAAGAATTCACCCTAAGTAGATCATTGGGAAAAGGAAAAATATGTGCATGGATCATTATAATATTATATTATAATATTACACTATAATATAATGTACCATTATAATAAAAATAACAACAAACTACAACAGTGGGCCAAAAGTTAAATTACTAATATATAATCATAATTAAAGATTGAACAGTATGAGGGGCTGGAGAGATATCTTGGTGGTCTAAGTACCTTCCTGGAAAACACAAAGATCTGGGTTCAGTCCTTGGTACCCCATGCTGGCCTCAAAACCCCAGCACACCATGCCAGACACAGAAACTGGGTGTGGTAGTACACACCTGTAATCCCAACACTGAGGAGGTTAAGAGAGCAGGATCACTAAATGGCTGAGCTTTGTAGCAAGACCCTATACCAAATAGATTTAAAAAAAAAAAAAAAAAAGAATGAATAGTATGAACTATTCAGACTGTGATGTACAGAAAATGTCATAGCATAAAAATAATGACATAAAAATATAAAGTTGTACATAAGCTACTGAAAAGCCAAGTTTATGGAAACAAACTAATATAAATACACACTAAAAATAGTGCTGGTAAATGCACTAAAGATGTGAATGGCAATAGTTATTTCTAAATACTAGTACTGTAATAGTAGTACTGTGGTTGTTTTTCTCTATGCATTTCAGTATTTTCTAAGGTTATAACAAAAACACATACTTCTGTAATTAGAAAATACACATTGATTTATGAGGTATAACTTGAACTGAATAGGTAACCTGAGAAAAAAGAAAATGACATTTGGCCTAAGAAGACATAATACCTAAATCCTATGGGGACAAAGTAATTTCTAGAATCATTTTGGTAGTTGCTATTCTTTAGGAGTAACAACTTTACAAACACACACAAGAAAAAGAAAGGTGGGCAGGACCCTCACTGTCACCAGCAGATCATTTAGAGGAACTCTGATGGGCTGCAGAAGAGAAGCCAGAGACTCTGTGTTCCACTCCTGTTCAGTCTCGAAAGGTCACTTTGAGAAACAACAAGGCAAGGGATATTTGGTGAATGCAACCAATGCCTTTTTCAAGCATGAAGGTGCTTTATGTTTCACAGCACTATAATTCCTAGCCCCAAGAGATCTCTAGGTAGTTCTGATAATTTCTAGGGGTGTGTATTCCAGCATTTCCCCAACACAAGTCAGAGATACCCATGAACATCCAAAGTTGGAGGAAAAGTCACTATATTATTTGAAGATCTATCAGAGATGGGATGGTAAAAATAAAATGGTGTCAGGTGTGGTGGCCCACGCTAGTAAACTCAGTTCTCAGGAGGCTGATGCAAGAGGGTTGCCACAAGTTTGGGGACAGCCTGGGCTACATAGTGAGTTCAAGGCTAGCCTGCACTACATAGCAAGACTCTGTTTTTAAAAAAAATAGCAAGTAGATTAATGACATTTACATTTAGGATATGCAAATCCAGGATTTCTATACATTTTCCAGATTCTTTACTGCATTATAGGATTTTGAAAATAAAACCTAAATTTATGCCTAACAGAGACACAGTGGAGTGTGATCTATTCCCTATAACTAAGATACAACTTGACCAAGTCTGAATGGCTAATTCAGACTTTTCCTCCCTCCAGGAAGGAAGATGGGAAGAAAAATAAAAAGCAATAGAGGGCACCGGTTACAGAGCAAGTGAGCTACTCTGACTAGTTTGGGTTAACACCTCATCATCAAAAATCAGTAGGATGGAGATAAAAATGAGTAACTCCTTGTTGAGAATGAAAATTAAAGATGTTTGAAAGCCTTCACTTTGTATAAAATTGCCTCTTTTAAATTTTCTGAAAATTAATCAAGGAGAGAAAATGGATTATATCATGATGTAGTAAAAATTTTGAAAGTGAAATTTAAAAATTATTTAAAAGGAAATCTCTATTAATATGGGTAAGTTGGCTCATAACAAAACAACTGAAAAGACTCAAAGAAGATTGTTCAAAGTTCAGAAGAAGAAAAGAGTGCATATTTCAGATCTATGAGTTACCCTGTTTGCAAATCAAGATGTAGTGCTTGGAGGTCATGACTGACCCTGGAAATGCACACAGAGGTGGGAGGTGGGGGCCTGCAAGGCAAAGCCAGGTCTCTGTCACATGCAGCTTCTCAAAATGAGATCCACTTTACGTTTCCAACAACTTATTCCATAACTACTTAATAAATACTTTCCATGTACCTGGTTCTTTACATGTAATAATACTGTGTCCCAGAACTCTGATATTCTATTTTACCACAAGTTTTAAGAAACATTTAAAAAAAAAAAAAAAAAAAAAAACACAAAAAGAACTTTTCCCAATCTCTGTTCCCAACAGGGTCCTTTCTGCCAAAGCAGACTATTTTCATAATGCTATGTTCCTATTTGTATCTTCGTGTCCTCTTAATCTGTAGTAACCTGTTCAGTGCTTTAGGTCTATCTCCCCTCTGGTCACCAAGCATGGCACAAGGGTGATGGCCACTCTTGCACTCCTCATCCTGAGGAAGTGTCTTGCTCATTCTAAGCACTCTGTAACTATTTGGTAATTGCTTTAGTCACTTTTTCATTTCTGGGGCAAAATAATCTGACACCCCTAACTTGAAAGAGAAGAAGTTTATTTTGACTCCCAGTTTTGGCTGACTCCAAGGTACTTCAGGTAACTTCAAAGTGCTTTCAAGCACTTTGCAACTCTTTTTAGGAAATCATCTTTCTACATTTGCTTTAGTGGTGCTAAGTCTTCTTGCCTCTTCCAAGTTTGTTTTCTATCACTTCATGTGCCTGTTATGGTTTGTGTTTAGATCCCCTCCCCCCAAAGCCTCAAGTGGTCATAGGTGGGTTTTTCAGAGATGGCTGGATCTATGTGATTGATTCATGGTGCAATGCTGAGATTTAGGCTGTGTAATTACAAAAATCAGTCCGCTGATTTGATTAATCCCTGTAGTCTGGATAAGAGAAAAGGAGCAGAAAGATGCTATTAAGCCCCTTGTTGACTTTACTGTCTTCCACCACCATGAATGGTTGCCCCTCTGCCATGTGCCACCCTGCCTTGGAGCCAGCCAATTATAAACTGAAACCTCTATAAACTGAGCTAAACAAACCTTTCCTCCTCTAAGTTTGGTTGTTGGGTATTTTGTCTCAGCAATGACAGCACCCAAAACCGGACAGTTATAGGCAGTGAAAATTCGCTAGAGGCCCTTTGCTGTTAAAATTGGTAAGAGGCTCTCTTACTCAGCGAGGTCATGAAGTGAGTGATAGATGTTAATCTTCGACCTGCAAGGATTGCCCATGTGAATAGCCTGCCTGTAACAATCCATTTCTAAGGTTTCCTAAAAAGCCATAGATTATAAAATATATCATGATTTTATGTGACACTAAGAATGAAGAAATCATAGGTTTCATCTTGATCTCAAATGTGAAAAATAGATAGCAGAGCATCTATTTTTGAAATGCTGGGCTGGGGAGATAGCTTGGCAATCTAAGTGCCTGCCTTGCAAGAACAAGGACCTGGGTTCAATTCTCAGTATTACATGCCAGGCTGGCCCCTGAGCCCAGGCATGCCATGCCAGCCACCTGCATTCCCAGTGCTGGGGAGGCTGAGATAGGAGAATCGCCGTGAGTCTGAGCTGTGTAATGAGACCCTACACCAAATAAATAAATAAATAAATAGAAAAGCTGCAATATAGAGGAAAAAGAAATGAAAAGTCTTATGAAGATACCAACATTCTGTTATATCTGTTTATGCCTAAATTCTGAACTGCTCCTGAACTTCTCAGATACAATGGTACACACCTGTTAGGCTGGTGTAATGAAATTCCACACAACTATTGGCCTGAGCAATAAGACATTATTGCTGCAAGTCTGGAAGTCAAAAGTCAATAATCAAGTTGTAAATAGTGTTTGTTCTTGCCAAGCAATATGAAGGAAGCCTTTCCCCTTTGGTAACAGACGATGGCCAGCTTCTCCCTGTGTTTCATTATTGGTGTGTACAGTGCATCCTACATCCACATCACGTGTCCTTTCCAGTAAGGACATCAGTCACTCAGGGTTAGGCTCCCTCCATTCATGACCTCTTTTAACCATAAGACTCAAGCTCCAGATAAAGTTACATTCTAGAGTGCTAAGATTTGTGACTCTCATATGTTTTTAGAAAAAGATACAATTCAACCTGGAACACAAGGAATACATTCCCTTTTTACAAAAGCCAGTTAGACTACAATTTTGATTTATAATCAAGGCTGCTTCTGCTCAGTAAAATCTGATTTTTCTCTCTATTGGCAATTAAACATTCCTTTAAATCCCAGAAAATTTCCAGAAATGAATGAAAGCATGTATAGGGACAATTTGAATTTATTTCATTCTTTTTGAATTATTCTTGAGGAAAACTTAGGTTCAGGATGAAATACTGCAGGACAAAAATCTAAATTCTTATTTTAATTACTACACTATGAATGAAGTTGGCCAAATCAGCTACCAAAGGAATACCAATTGCATTTTAAAGAGACATAGTATGAGTGATTAAAATAATACTAATTAGAGTGAAAAAAATTTAGATAAAAAAAATCTTCACTCTGCCACTTGTTCTGTGACACTGAGTCACAGAGTGACACTGAAAGCCTCACCTTTCTCATGTGCAACAAAAAGCCCAACTTGCCCTGTCTCACTATGCCTTCATGAAGACCTGTGTGTGAAAACTTTGACAAGCTATAACTCACTATGCACAACTAAGTATGCTCATATTCTCTTTGTCAGTTAACTAATATTGAATGTCACAATCCAGACACTGTACACCTTATGTACACTGTCTCATTCAATCTTTATAGTTCTATAAAATTGACTCAATTTGGCCTGTAGGGAGTAGCTGAAGCTGGAAACGGATCACACATGCTGGGGCAAAGCAAATCTGGCCCTGAGAAAATGGAGAGCTTCAAAGCCAGCCACAGAAATGAGCTGTTCTAGCTTCTAATATGGGAAATGCTCAGACCAGGCATATACAGTTGCTAGGCAGAGGGATGGAGATGGACATCAAGCTCCTCCAAGGATAAGTAAATGTACTGTGAGGGTTGACCAGCTTCTTTCCTCCCAGCTGGAGAGAGAGCTCCACCTGACCTCAGCTTTCTGTCTCTTATCTTTATTTCTCTACCTTCTCACCATCCTTCCCCCTAGGAACTTAAGAGAGGATGTAGGATTCAGCAAGAGCCATTTTCCATCCTATTTTTCAGATGAGGAAACTGAAAAATGACAGAAAACTTGCTCTAAAGCCATCAGATTGGGGCTGGGGAGATGGTTCAGCAGAATAAGCATTTCCCTGGCAAGCACAATGGCCTGAGTTCAATCCCTGGTTCTGCCAAAAAAATAAAATAAAATAAAGCCATCAAATTAACAAATAGTAATATAGCCCATATTTGAATTCAAATAATGTCAATACAGAGCTTAAGATCTTAACTAAGTGCCGGGCGTGGTGGTGCATGCCTGTAATTCCAGCACTCAGGAGGCTGAAGCAGGAGGATTGTTGTGAGTTTGCGACCAGCCTGAGCTACAAAGTGAGCTTAGGGCCAGCATGAACTGCATAGTGAGACCCTGCCTCAAAAAGAAAAAAAAAAAAGATCTTAACTAAGTGAAGCAGGTTAAGGTCTTAAGCTCTTAACCTGTATTATCTTACATAAAGGGTAACAGAAGATATCTACACAGATAAAGATACATATATGAATATGAATCCAGAAAAGATCTATGGAAACACTGGCCACAGATGTTTTGCTGAAAATGCTTATTAGACTTTAAATGGTAGGCTTAAGGCCTGTGTTTATCCCCTGTTTCTAAAAACAGAACTACTGGCTGGGTAAACCCCCTGGAGGCTGAAAGACCAATAAGTTGCCAGAAATTCATTACTCTGTCATTCAGAGAGCAGCTGCTGCATGCAGAATCTGGCACTTACCACACAAGGCCCATTTTTTGCCTACTAATCAATGTGACTCCTTTGTGTCACTGAGCTTCTCCATCTTGTATTTCTACTCACTAAGCATTCTGTTGCTGCTTGTTTTTCTTAGTCTGTTGATGTATTGATGTCTGTTTCATTGTTCCAGGTTATATTTCACTGAGTTTTCAATAGAAGTGTCCTTTCTTGCTTTTTTGGTGAATGAATGTTCTTCATCAGCTTAGTACCTGAGCACTGCTATTCTAATACCCTGTTGTAAGTCACACTCTCCATTAAAATCGGAGAAACTATCTATTTCCTATCTACGACTAAGTCCAAAGCTCACCATGAAAATGGATAGCATTCTCTGAAGTTTTGAGATTTTTATTTTTGATTAAAACAAAATCAAACTGAACATCTGAAGCATTGATGTGAGTGAATTCTCTTGGACCATGAAAAAGTTGTGGTATCACTAAAAATCATTAGAGGTGGAACTGCTCCTGCAATGGTAGAGGCAGCCTCCTCAGTCTGAACCACCAGACCTTTACTACAAGCTATTAAAGATATCATATAAGAGGGGCTGGGGAGATGGCTCAGTGGAATAAGCGCTTCCCTGGCAAGCGCAAGGGCCTGAGTTCAATCCCCGGTTCCGCCGAAAAAAAAAAAAAAAGATATACTAAAGATATCATATAAGAATGAACAGTACCCCACCACCAAAAAATGAACAATGCTATGGTTTGCTTTGTCTCCCAAGGTTCCATGTGTTGGAAGCTTAGGCTCCAATTCTGGCTTTTTTTTTTTTTTTTTTTTTT
>PVKA01025437.1:0-15481 GCA_004027165.1 Ctenomys sociabilis | reverse complement strand
GCTCAGGCTGGTCTCGAACTCACAACAATCCTCCTGCCTCAGCCTCCCTAGTGCTGGGATTACAGGCCTGCGCCACCACGCCCAGCTAATTCTGGCTATATTAAAGTCTGATGGAACCTTTAAGAAGAGAGCTTAATCCAAGATAATTCAGGCCACTGAGGGTGTCGTCCTCAGATAAAAATGAATATAGCTTTCTAGGAACCCCAGCTAGTTCCCAAGAGAGGTGTCTTACAAAAGAGCAAGAGAGGCCCTTCCCATCCTCTGAACTTCTGTCTCTCCATGTGGTTTCTCTCTCTTGCTTACCTTCCAGTCATGACACCATCACCATGTTATGATAAAACCAGAAGGCCACCATTAGATCACTAGAGCTGAGTAGATGCTGGTGCCCCGTTCTGACATCTCTGAAACTGTAAGCTAAATGAACTTGTGTGTGTGTATGTGAGTGTGTGTGTGTGTGTGTGTGTGTGTGTGTGTGTGTGTGTGTGTGTGTGATACTAGGGACTGAACTCTTGCACTTGCTAGGCAAGCGCTTATTCTACTAAGCTATCTCCCCAACCCTAAATAAGCCTTTTAAAATAAATTCATTGGCGTTGGAAGTTTTGTTAGAGTAATGAAAAACAAACTAATATACTTGACTATGATCTTGGAGGATCTATCCCACTCATTTGCCCTATTCTCAACTAACAGTGAGTTGGAAGGACAGAGTCAGAAAATACCTTCAGAAATTCTGATTGGGGTTGTACCTACTGCCTCCACAGCCCCATTAGATCCTGTACCATCTGGAACGGCGTATTACTACTCTCTTCATATTCACTTTTCCTTGGAGATACTACCCCCTACCCCTTACTCCCACCCCCAGTGTCATAGTCAGGAACACAGGGTTTCAGAGTCAGAAAATTTAGTTTGAGTCACGTTCTATAATTTTGGATATAACATCATTACCTATTTCTCTGTGCTTCTGTCTTTTCTTCTGTAAGTGGGGCAGTAATCATTTTCCAGAGCTCTTTTGAGCATTCCTTGAGGTAATGTGCCAAATGCATCAGATTTTTTTTTTTTTTTTTTTTTTTGAGAAGGATCTCTCTATGCAGTTCAAGCTGGCCTTGAGCTCACTTTGCAGCCCAGGCATCTCTCAAACTTACAATGATCCTCCTGCCTCAGTTTCCTGAGTGCTTGGATTACAGGCATGCACCACCATGCCCCATTAAAACACATTAGATTCTAATCAAATGTATTCCATTTTCTTTTCCTCAAGCATCTAAAAAATAAATTAAAATCATTATAAAGTGGGTTGGTAAATTGATAATGTTGAAAATGTTGTCAATATTATCCTATTTCTCTATCAATACCTATGTTCAGTGGCAGTTCAAGAATAATAATTGAAAGCACAGAGTTGAGAGTGAAAGTATATCAGGTTCACATCTTTTTGTACTTCAGCTGTCTCATTTGTAAAATGGGGATAATAAGTATACTGACTTCAGAATATCAAAATGAGTGCTAAATAGTATATGGAAAATACATATATAATATATAATAAATATATATTAAGTCCTCTCTAAGCACTATAATTCATAATTTCTATAGTGAAACTTTTTAAATAGCCAGACAGATATTGATACTAATTTTTCAATATCCTATAAGCATACCTATGCCAGTTGCTTTATTTATATAAAGCAGCCTTGAAAACAGCTGAATTTCCCAAATGCATAAGCCCTAATACTGTCAGTTACTATTTTAGATCCAGACTATTAACTAATTTCAATATTCACATATTCAACCAGTATTTTCTGAAAATCTGCTCATTTCCAGGCATTGTTATAGAAAATAGATAAAAATATCTTTTCTTGACACACATGTGCAAATATCATATAGTCTCCCTACTATAAGAAGTGAAAAGAAGAAATACAAATAGAAATGTAAAAACAATTGAGTCAGATAGGGCAAAGTGAACGGCATATGCTGCAGGGTACTAAGCAGCTTTTCTTCTGGATGGTTAACAACCTAAGTTCACAGATCAAAATTGGAGAAATAGAAGAGCTGCAAGGCCAGCCAACATTTTGGCCCTAGCCTTTCAAGGTCAGCGAAGACTCAGGACATTGGAGAACCTGTACTGCAACATCATGAAACTCAGTTGAGCTCCACATTTTCTGATCAAGGAGATTATGGAGCCACAGAGCAAGGAGATCAGTGATCTATAGTGTACCTGGGGAAGAGTCACATGGAGAGAAAACTTTCTCTCAGGCTCTCACAGACAGAGCAAACTGGTCAAGCATCGGCCATGACTCATCCACATGGATGACACAGACGAAGGATCTACAGAGTAAGGTACAGGATTACAAGATAAACCCTGAGAGGACTCACTGACCTCATCAGAAACAAAAACTACATGTTTTGGTATATAGGTCTTGCTCTATCTCGGTCTTAAGCATCCATCAGAAAAGTATAAAAATGAGGTATACAACACGGGGCCATAATAATAAGTTGAGCTGTAAATGGCTACAGTTAACAGCTTCTTCAGATAACTCACTATTATTGTGGAATGCTGGACTGTGTTGGATTGTGTCACCGAGTTCAGACACCTAAATTGGCTGAATGACAATGGAGTGTCCATCTCTGAAAGGTCTAGACATAAAAAAGGGGGGGATACAAAGGAAGAATCATGATGTGTCTGTATAAACAGTACAGTTAGGATAAATATGCTGTGCTTCTGCATAATTCTATGAGAAGCAAGATTTGCACTAATAGTGGTTGGACAAGATATTATGTCAGCTTCTAGTACTACGGACAACCACTAGGAAAATAACAAGGTAGAAATTATTAATTATTGAATCTGTGATACAATTCAGGTATAAAAAATAAGATACGTAAACAGCTACACTCTCTTAATTCACTGATAAGAGACATCTGCTATAATAATGTCTGTAAGTATAATATCATGTATGCACCTTGTACAATACCAAAACATTATGAAAACAGTTTGCAATGTATTAATTTATCGAATCTGTAGTAGTGGAGTGGGATGCTATAAATATATATAAAATATATAGTATGTCAAATTGTGATAAGTATCATGATGAAAAATAAGCTGAAGAATTGAAAACTGAGTGTCCTCAGGTAGGGCTAGAATGTTCAGTTTCAATGGCTTGATTGAAAAGTGCCTCACTGAGGTGGAGTCTACTAGCAAAAGGCTGAGCACAGTAAAGGACAGTGCCACATGGACATCCAATAGAAAAGGATTCTGGAAACAAGATACAGAATATCCAAAAGCCTTGAGTTCAAAATGTACTTGGAATGTTCAAGGTATAGCGGGACAGCTAGGGTGGCTAAAGTAGAGTGGCTGGAGTATGAGGAATTGAAGTTACAAGCACTTGAAGTCAAAAAGAATGTTCATAGAAACATAACTAATAGTAGCCAAAATCTGAAAACAGAGAACTCTCAACAATAGAAGAAATGGATTATAGAGCATCTATGTAATGGAATTCTACATAGGAAAGAATGGAAAAGAAAAATTATAGGACAATATGGATGAATTTCACAAAGACAATATTGAATAAAACAGGTCAAATGTTAAATAATACAAACTTCACAATTCCATTTGTTTAAATTTTACACACAAAGCAAAACTAATGTATGCAGTAATAAGATAGATCTTGCATAGGACAAAAGAGCTTTGATCAGCAAGGACAGACAAGGAGTTTTCTGGGAGAACTGAATGGAATATGTTCTGTTTGTGATAACTCATTTAGGATTAGTGTACCTTTCTGTGTGTATGTTTTGCCCCAATTTCTTACACACACACACACACACACACACACACACACACACTCACACTCACACACACACAAGAGTGGGAACATAGTTCAGTAGTGGAGCACTTGCCTAGCATGAATGACAGTCTGGGTTGAATTCCCCAGCATCTAGCTAGCTATCTATGAATGAAGTGGAAGAGTTTATGATAAAAAACATACAGATAATTACTTCAAAATGTTTTACTGTAAGAAAAACAGAAATAGGATGATAGCTAAAGGATTTTTAGATGGGAAAAATAACTTTTTGGAAATTTTGCTTACTCATATTTGTCATTAATGAGAAACACCTATCCTTTTATTTATTCTATAGGTTTTCTCTAAGGTTTTTTTGTTTTTTTTTTCTTCTTTGGAACTGGGGATTGAACTCATGCCCTTGTGCTTGCCAGGGAAGCGTTTATTCCACTGAGTCATCTCCCTAGCCCTATAGGTTTTCTCTAAATCAGCTTATTTTCAACTTAAATTTATTTAAAAAGCAGATTTCACATTAACACTATAAATATCACTTGCTATAATAGAATTAAATGTTAAATACAACAAAAGTGATTCAATTTAAAAAAGAAGTGTGAGGCCCTGAGTTCAATCCCCAGTACCACAAAAACTAAATAAAATAAAATAGAAAAAGCAAATATTTAGATGTCTCCTCCAAAGCCTCATGCATTTATAGCTGTTATATTACTTAAGCCACCACCCTCTGAAGAGATTCATATAATTCTTGGGAAGCCCAGGTTAGTTCCAGAAAGAGTAGGTTTTTGTAAAATCCAAAAATCTTGCCCCTAAATTCCTCTTGCTTCCTACTCTCATATGACTGTTCTCTACCCCTTGCATGCACTCCTACCACAATGCCATGTTTAATGGGGCCCTCACCAGACGCCGAAAAGGTGAGGCTGCTCCTAATCACACTGCAGCCTCCACAACTGTGAGTTAAATATATGCATCTTCTTTATAAAGTACCCAGCCTGAGAAATTTTTTCTTTATAGTAACAGAAAACAGACAAACACATCAGTTATAAGAAAATTCATAAGGACTAGTCAGATAGCTCAGTGGACTAAAGTGCCTGCTTAGGCAGAGTGCAGAGTCCAGGGTATAATCCCCTGCATGCTGTGCTGGCCCTACCCCCAGGGCACGCTGAGACAGGGATTGAGACTGGGTGTGCTGCTGTGCCCCTGTAATCCCAGCTCTTGGGAGACTTAAAACAGGAGAATCACTACAAGTCCAATCTATGTTGTGAGACCCTGTAGGCCCTGTAGATCTTGTACTAAACACATTTTTAAAAAAAAAGTCATAGACATGACTCATGCCCTGAAGGTTACATTTTTCTGATAAAAAATGCTAAAGAAATGTCACTATTAGGTAACCTTGGAATTTCATTTTTTAGTATATGCCCTAAATATTGCATTAGACATACATTAAAAATGTACCTGTTGTAAATTTATGTTCAGATTTGCAAAATCAAGCAACCCTAACTTCAAAGGGTTTTCAGACTATTGAGGAACAAAATCAAGTAAAATAATGTGAAAACCTGAGAAACATCAGAAGAAAGGAACTATCAAAGGATTCCTGGGTGCATCGCAAACAAATATCCAGCTCAATGAAGACTTCAGAGAATTGGAAACACCAAAACTGAGTCTTAAACTCAGAATCTACAGTCCGTGGCACTTATTTCAAAATTCAGTAAGACCATCATGATTTGTGATTTAAGTTTTTCATGAACAACTGTTCTGTCTACAAAACATAAACCTAAGTTCCTTAAAGACAGAGATGATCTCTTAGCACTCACAAACACACCTAACATGGAGGCACCTCTAAACAAGTTGATCCAAATGATCTCTTTCATCCCAGGTGTAAAAATAATCTGTTTGATGAAATCTCTTATAAAAGATGCTTTCATTTTTAGTTTTCATCTTCAAACACTGCAGCCAAGATCCTAGTTGGCGAACTTGGGAGTCAAAAGTAAATACATAGGCTGTTTGTAGTACAGAAGCCTCTTAACTTAGTTTCCTGACGGATGCAGTGTGACTGGAATGGGTGCTTTTTTGAATTCTTACATTGATAGAAGAGAGATTCCATTTTCTTTTCCTAATCCTGTTTTAGAAGTCCTTGAAACTCTAGATGAACTCACTCCCCCACCGCCTCTCCTCTTAGCTAACCATAATCCTACTAAGAAATGACAAAATCATTAAAATGGGAACAGTCTGAGCACATTGTCTGACATGTGACCAGCAACTTCTGGGAAATGTAAACCTTGTGATGATTGTGACACTCCTGTAAAATTTCCAAAAATTAGGTAATGAGACAATGTGGTTACCATAGAAACCTAAAAGGTATTTAAAGATATCTAAATACAAAGTCCATCCCAGGTTGGCATTCTCCGAATGGTTTCTGGACTTGTCGGTCACCAGGTTTATTTTAGGTTTGTTGGTTCCTATATTTGGTTTCTTGTGTTTTCTTACTGATTTGCTGCAACAATATAACACACCCACTTGTGGCATTGTTGTTGACCCAAGGTGTTAAAGCAAGTACCAACACTGGGTAGACTAGTGAATTTAAGAACATCTTCTCTAAAAATTCAGCCCTCATTTAAGCTCTCTTTAACCTACTGCAGTTTGGAACTGAGCTCTACCCTTCCCTAGAGTTGGCTCCAAGCTCATAAGGTCAACCACAGTTACAAGAAGAGGGAGGGAAAATAAATCTTCTCTTTTCCTTTCCTAGTCTGTTAGAAGGATCAGAACTGGGGGTAAGGCAACCCTGCTCCTCCAGACATAGTCCTCAAAAATGGCGCCTTTTGTACAAGTTTCAAGGTAATATATTGGCATAACAGATTGTTAATCACGCAGATTATGAAAAGATTTAAAAGAAGTATGTAAGAAACATGTAGAAAATGGTCAAAATGAAACAGAAATAAGTGCTTGCCTGGCAAGTGCAAGGGCCTGAGTTCAATCCTGGGTTCTGCCAAAAAAAAAAAAAAAAAAAAGAAGAAGAAGAAGAAACAGAAGAAGACCCAATGCTCTTCAAGAGGTACTTTTGATTCTTTCATCTTTGACAGCCACTGATGCCCCCAAATACTTCCTTGCCAGCAACAGCTACATCAGGTGCCCCACAACCACTCTGGAAGACTTTTCCATTCCAAATGCCACTATCCCACAGCTGCCTGGATGACTCCTCTCTAAGACAGATGCCACCATTCTGATCTGTAAGAAGCCCCTCCCCTTCCCATGACTCAGAAGAAAGTCCTCAGAGAGCTGGCAGGACACTGGACAAGTGTGAGCCCATTTTTCTGGTCCACACAAAGTCTTCCCTTTAATCAAAAGGAACAGTGCATGTACTGCTTCCCCTTCTGTTATAGCATCTCTGTTAGGCCAAGAAGGCTTCTTTGAAATGGCTTTACTGTGACTATTTCTAAGATCTAGCTCAAATACAGACGGCTGAGTTAGTCATACTTAGCTGGAAACACTAAAAGCTGCAGCCCCTCACAGCAGCCAGGGCTAATAACACTGACAGCATTCAGCAGGCAGAAGTGTGACCTCAGTTGCATGAAGAGTTCTAACAGTCGCCAGTAGCTGCTCTATCCATCTGCCACTAGAGGGGCTAACAGGGTAACTAAGAGTTGAGATCCACTGATACTCAAAAGCTCAGAGATGTTGACTCTAAGGCAGCTGCCCTTTGTATATCCAGGATCTATACAATTGAACAAAAAAAAAAAACCTCAGCATATTGGCAATAAAAAAGAAAGCACCTTTAAATATGTGCTTCTTCCTCTTCAACTGCATAAATCAAGTCTAAATTACCATTCTGTTACCTGGGGACACAAAAGATACAGTCTGGTCTAAGGCCCTACCACCCCTATTTTTTCAACAAACAATTCCAAAGAGAGAGAACACAGTTACTAGGCTGGGGTTAATAAGAGTGCTGGAGCCAGGCGTGGTGGCGCATGCCTGTAATCCCAGCACTCGGGAGGCTGAGGCAGGAGGATTGTTGTGAGTTCGAGACCAGCCTGAGCTACAAAGTGAGCTCGAGGCCAGCCTGAACTGCATAGTGAGACCCTGTCTCAAAAAGACAAAAAAAAAAAAAAAGAGTGCTGGAAATCCAGCCCCAGGAAGTCCCTAAACTACAAAACGTTTTTTTAAACTCTGCATCTCCTTGGCCCACTATAATTTTCCCATCTTACATCAAAAGTGGAAATGAAGCATTACTACAAGAGAGAAAAACAGCCCAGCTTAAACTGAACTCCACTTCAATTTGTGGGGGAGACAGGACGTTTTAGGGACAATGAAGGAATGGGACCAGGGACTAATTTCCCCAGCTTTTTTTCCCCACTTTCTCCTTTCAAAACCAAAAATCACAAACACTAGGCGGCGCTCCTTGCAACCACCTGAAGAGGAAGCTGCGCTACACGAAAACTACGACTCCCAGCAGGCACAGGGAGAGTGTAAATGCCCCATTTCCGGGACCCGCGAACTCTTGCACCCGGACGCATGTACCTTTGATTCGCGGCGCCAGATCTGCCCTCGTTTTTAGGGGGCCAAGCGGGCAGACCAGGCAGTGGCGGCAGGCGAAACAGTGAGTACAGCACAGTCCGGTGAGGCAAAGGGTCGGCGCCCCGACCGAGCGGAAGACCTCAGGAAGCCATGCGGCGACGTGCTTACGTCACTTCCGCTAGGCGGAGTCTCAGTTGTCCCGCGCAAATTGAAAGGTTGATCCTTTGGCGTGGAGCTGGGGTGTCGCCTCCGGCCCTAGTTGCCGGGGCTCATGTGAGTAAGGGTTGTCACAGTCGGGTACTGGAGTCCCCTCCCGGCTGCCTGCGAGGGAACAGGAAAAATGAGGGGAGCGGCTGTGCGAAAGCTGAAGGGTGGGTCCCCGCGGAGTCGAACCCGGAGCCATTGCTGCTCTCGTTCCACCTGTTAAGACCTCAGGCTTTCTGGGGAGTAAACGGGGCGTCTGACATGGTCTTCGCGACCCTGCACAAAGACTTCGGTCTCATGGGAGCGAGTGACCAGGCCAGGGCTGTAGGTGGGCGCAGGGATTCCGCGCTTGCCGCAGGCGGTTCTCGGCGGGAGCGGGCACAACAGGGCTGTCCCGCATCTCACGTTTTTCCACAGAAGCTGGCAGTGCAGTTCTTACGTGCAGTCTCCTCATTCTCAAGTGATGACAAGGAAATATTTTCCCTAACCTACAGGCCAAAGGAAACAAGTGTGTGGCATGAACTTGCAGCTACGCCTGCGCATCGCCCTGGGACCAAACTAACGCGGGACATAGCTGCAGTTCTTGTTCCTCGAGTGCCTCGGGTGACTTCCTGAGTTGATATGTGCCATATGGCACACGGCCATTCCTGCCATATCAAGGAGGAGATGCTTACTCGAGGACATCTACCTGGCCTAGAAGAAATGTACCTGTTTCAGGAAATGTTTTCCTTACCGTGATAGTAGATTGTTTCTCTCAAACTGTGTTTTAAAGACCACCTGCGTCCAAATTGCCCGCGACGCCCCAGAACTAGTGACTCCTAGTCACTGGGGGTGCAGAGGAAAGTCTGCAGACTGCTGGACCGAACATCTTAACTCTTAATACTCTGTCAGTAGGGTAAGGCTGACTTCAGATCCCCTACTATTTCTTTCTTTTCATTGCTTCCAAACTTGATGTTTAGTAGGAGATTAATATTATTAAACATCAGTTTACTACTCACTTCTCAGTGCTGGTCTTATTTTTTATCTAAAGTGGGAATTTGAGCGGTATTTTTAGCTCCTGAACGTTTTTAAAAATTATTTATTTATTTGGTATAAGGTATTGTTATACGGCTTGGACTCATGGTGATCCTCCTGTTTCAGCCTCCCCAGTGCTGGGATTACAGGCATGTGCCACTATGCCACACTCTGGGACTGGCAAGGTATGCAGTACAGGGATTGATGAACCTGGTCCTCTTACTTGTGAGGCAGGCACTTAGACCACCAAGCTATCTCCCTAGCCCAAGCTCCTGAACTTTTGTGTAGAAAGGGCTTTGGGGCTACAAATTGGATGAAAGACAGTGGGCAGTTAAAGCATTTGTCTTCAAGCTGTATTGTGCAGCAGAAGTAGTTTCACAGTTCTCTGGGGTAGCTTTTGTCTTTCATTTAAAATGTCTATCTTCCTGTAAACTTTTTAAGTTTCTCCTGTGTAACTTTGGAAATTGACTCTTTCATTTGTAGAGGCACTAATATTGTAGCATGCACACTTTTGTAGACTTTTGCAATGCCTTTGGGTATATAAAAATTTAAAGTGTCTAGGCTTATCTGGAACTGGCAAGCCACCTGCTTCAGCTGTAGTAGCTGGGATTACAGACTGCCAACATGCCTGACTTTGACAGTGCCTTTTTGAGAAAGAAGAACCTTCTTCATGTTTGAGCACCTACTGTGTGTCTGGAGTTGTTAAGAATTTGGAAAGCACTTCATAATTCTCCTGAATGTAAAAACACTTCAGAAAGAATAAACTTTAAACAACCATCGAGTGGCATCAGAGGTAGTATGTTAATGAGTAATGTAAATCCTAGGCTATGGAAATTGGTAGGGAAAAGTTCTTTATTAGCTAATAGTAACATACTGGGCATTGGGTTGCAAGTTTCTTTGTTTCTCTAAAGCTTTTTGGTGAATATATTTTGCTTTACTATTACTATTTTTCCTCTCACACTAGGTGGTTGATTTGGCACAATGGGGATACAAGGACTGCTACAATTTATCAAGGAAGCTTCTGAACCCATCCATGTGAGGAAGTACAAAGGGCAGGTAGTAGCTGTGGATACCTATTGCTGGCTTCACAAAGGAGCTATTGCTTGTGCTGAAAAACTAGCCAAAGGTGAACCTACTGATAAGTAAGTTTAGATGTGATATTATTTTAGAATGAAGAATGAAACTTAGAGTATTGTTGTTTTGTTTTTTTTCCCAGAAAGATTGTTTACTCAGTGTCAGAATTCATTAAGAAATAAGGAATTGTGTTGTAGAATATCCAAGTCAGGGATGACTTACTGCTTTTATACTCTTGGCTACAAAAAACATACTGTCACTGCATATGAAATAAAAGTGGTGACCATGTTGACCTCTGGTTCTGACCTCATTGGAGGCAGATTCAGTAGGCTGATATATTGTTTCTTCAATAGAAATACTAGAAAACAGCCGGGCATGGTGGTGCATGCCTGTAATCCCAGCACTCGGGAGGCTGAGGCAGGAGGATTGTTGTGAGTTCGAGACCAGCCTGAGCTACAAAGTGAGCTTAAGGCCAGCCTGAACTGCATAGTGAAACCCTGTCTCAAAAAGACAAAAAGAAGAAAAAAAAAAAAGAAATACTAGAAAACCAAGCAAATATAATATCTAGACAGAAAAGGATTTGGCCAACATTGGTCGTTATCCTTGTTTTGTTTTGTTATTAGTTTGTTGGCAATGTATAATTTATCTCCTAAAGGAAAAGCTCACAGATCTTAATGACTTACTTAAGCGTAATGCACAGTAGATAAATGGTGTTAATCTTGTTTCCTAGAAGAAAGGGGATAGGTATTGCATGATGATTGTTTGGGGCTTCCTGGCCTGTCAGATAGTACATGTGTGATCTAAAGGAGCATCCACCTGCATGTACTTGGGTGCTCTGGAATTAAACCTGACTTTGTGTCCAAAGTACCCACTTGACCAGTTAGCTGTATTCACTATCCCAGAGGTAACTTTTTGAAAGCACTTTTCCATCAGCAGTTTAACAATTGCAATTGTTGTAACTAAAGATTGTAAGTTTTCATTACTATTTTCAGTGTTTCTCTGTAACACTAAAAACTTTAAATTTTTATATTTGATTTCTACTTTGTTATTGAATGGAAGAGTTATTCAAATTACAAGCAATATTCTTCATGTGAAAGGTGAAAGAAATTCTGTTGTAAGTGCATGGCAAATGTTAACTAAAGTAACATGTTTTAGGACTTGCAAGAAACTGCTATGCATTTTAATTTTCCTCTAGCAATTAAGAACTCATATTTCATATAATTGATTTTCCTTTTCTTGTCCCATTTGGATAGAGCTTTTAGAAAAGATCACTGCAGAAAGTTTGGATAAGCTTATGGTAATCCTTTATAAGCATCATAAAAATTAAGATAGATCTATGTGTACTAATGTGGAAAGGTGTCTGAGATATATATAGTATGAGGGTACTCGATATGCTTGTATTTTCTACTTGAGAAAAAAGGTTCTTCAAAATTACAGTTTCATATTTGCTTTCTTCTAATTTTTGCATGAGATTTCTTACTGAGGAAGTCTCAGGCATTGTTATGTCCCAAAACAGGTCCATCATCAATGATCTACAACAAATAGACAACTAGGGCAATGCAGTGAGTAACTAAAAGGAGTACATTTGATTTAGAAGGCTATCTTTTTTTTTTTTTTCTTGAGACAGGGTCTCACTGTGCAGTTCAGGCTGGCCTCGAACTCACAACAATCCTCCTGCCTCAGCCTCCTGAGTGCTGGGATTACAGGCATGTGCCACCATGCCCGGCTAGAAGGCTATCTTTTAAGGTTATGTTTTTATATTCCTATCTCTGACCTAAAATGTCTTTTTATGAAAATTCAGTTGCTTATGTTAATGGCAGTCCATTTTTATTCGGTCAGAATAAAAAACCGAGTGTCAGAATAGAAAAACGAATGATCCTCAATTGCATGCTGGGTTTCGAGAACACAAGTAGCAGTGGTATGCTGGAGCCAGCTCATTGTAGCTGGCCACACATTTCCTCTTCCCAGCTTAGTATGCATTGACTCCACCCACAGTAGTTCATCCACCACTGTGGAATGAATATTTGCTTCATGGACATTAGATTCCCCTACCCCTACAACTGGTTACAAAACATTTGTCAAAACATCACTGGTTATAAGAAACATTGGAATTAGTGGGCAAATTTTAATGTAGATTGTATCAGATAATATATGTCCCTGTTTAGTATTTTGGTGTGCTTTGGTATTGTTGGAGAAATAAAGTATTGTATTATTTCACCTTTCAATGATTTGAAATACTCCAAAATGTGTGTGTGTGTGTGTGTGTGTGTGTGTGTGTGTGTGTCTGTGTATGTGTGTGTATGTGTGTGTATGTATGTATAGTTTTCCAGGTTTTCTTAAAATAGAGGCAAAATGAGATTTGAAACAACAAAATGTGAAATCCAGAAAAATATTTTAAAAAATCAAAACTTGAAAGAAAAAATAGCTTACCAACTATCACATGGACCAAAATTACCCAAGGCTGAATTTCAACCTAAATCTGAGCTAAAGCTTCTATTCCCTATGGAAATGTTTGTTTTACAAAACAAAATGAAATCTTCAAAATTGTTCCATCTCGTATTAAGGCAAAAATACTACCTTAAGAGTTGCAATGCACTTAAATGTGTTAAATGTGTTTTTCTTATCTTTTTCTTAGGTATGTAGGATTTTGTATGAAATTTGTAAATATGCTGCTATCGCATGGCATCAAGCCTATTCTTGTATTTGATGGATGTACTTTACCTTCTAAAAAGGAAGTAGAGAGGTCTAGAAGAGAGTAAGTTGACTCTAATTAATATCTAAATTGTGCTAAAGTCAGATGCTCTATCTCAGTGATACCAAAATTTTCAAATCTTAAATGTAGAAGCTTGTTTTACATATATGAACGGATTTCTTTAAATATTTTGTATTAGCTTATATTGCTGCATTTTCTTTTGACACAAAGCACTGGAAGTCTGACAGCAGTGCTGTCTGTGCCCATGTCCATGTGCTGTGGCATAAGTCCTTCTTTGTATCTGGAATTCCAAAGGATTTGGGTTAATATTATCAGGAACTCAGTGTGTGTACTTTCAAATAAGTCAAACTTTTCTATTGTAGCAAAGTGGGTAGAATTTTTTTTTAAAGTGGTGTTTTGATTAAGCCATGTAAATATTTTTTGAATATTTAAAAAATGTTCTTCCTTTGCAGAAGACGACAGTCCAATCTTCTTAAAGGAAAGCAGCTTCTTCGTGAAGGGAAAGTCTCAGAAGCCCGAGAATGTTTTACTCGCTGTGTCAATATCACTCATGCGATGGCCCACAAAGTTATCAAAGTAAGCAAATAAATTAAGAGAACAGGTTCCAAGGAGATAGCTCAGCAGCATAAGCACCTGAGCAACCACAGGATCCTGAGTTTGATCCCCAGTACCACAGGGGTGTTGCTAGGCACGAAAAAGAAAAAGAGCACATTGCACGTGGTGTGGTAGCTTGATGCCTCTTTCCCCATTTCTTAACCTCCCCAAACCTCTTGACCTCAGAAGCTGTGACCCATGATTTAGAACAAGAAAGTTTGTATACTAAGTACCTGTGGTGAGGAATTATTTTTAATTTTGGCAGCGATTTTTTTAAAGTACTTTTCTTAGTGGATTTATTTAAATATAGTGAGTAGAATCTATACTTTTTTCCATACAGTATTAGACTTTTATAATGTATTAGGACATGTGTTTTTTTTCAATGGGGAAATTATATGTAAAACTATAAAGTAGTTTATATATGCTTATATCTTAGGCTTTTCCCCAACCCCTGAATAATAGCAATATATCTCTTATCCAAACTTACACACTGATGTTTTGAAATTTCTTAGTGACTATATTTGTAATGTAAGATATACTAAAACTAAAACTGAAAAGTACTTCAAAGGTACTGATTTCTCCAAGTAATATTAGCAAATGCCAGTGGAGGCTACTAAGAAGATAGGTTTGAGGCAGGAGTTGCTTAGCGCTTTCCTGTTACTGTGCTGGACATTCACTGTGACCTCTCTCCCAGGCGGCCCGGGCCCTGGGCGTGGACTGCCTCGTCGCTCCCTATGAAGCTGATGCACAGTTGGCCTATCTGAATAAAGCTGGTATTGTACAAGCTATCATCACAGAGGACTCTGACCTCCTTGCTTTTGGCTGTAAAAAGGTACCTAGCTACAACTGCTACATATTATGCTATGGATAGAAGTAGTGTAAATGATGGGGCCAGTAACATAGCTCAGTGGACTAAAGCGCCTGTTTAGGCAAGCTTATGCAAAGCTCACAGACCATGGTTCGATCCCAGCACCACCTGCCACGCCAATCCTGCCTCCAGGGCAGCTGAGCTGCCAGAGTCCAGGTGTGGTAGTGTACATCCACACTGTGTGGTGAAACCCTTTAACAGCCAAATACATGCATGCATGCATGCATGCATGCATACATACATACATACATACAAGAAGTAGTATAAATGAGGATCTGAAGTTTTTCCTTTCCAGGAATAATTATTACAACATCTCCAATTTCCATCTAAATAATATCTCACATTTTTATGATGTTCATAACTATTTAAAATAAAAGAAAGCTTTTGCTGCTTAACATTTGTGTAATCTAGACACCACTTTCAGAGTAAGCCTTTAAAATTAAGAATTACTGCTTTATCCAAACTAGTGTGGCAGGGGTGTCCTGGGAATCAAGCCCAAAGCCTTGTACGTGTGAGCAGGTGCTCAGCCACGGAGCTATACTTCAACCCCATCGATTCTCTAGTATTGTATAGACTTACTAATCTTATGTTTTAAAGTGGTACTAGATGCCTTATATTTTTTAATAAATTAGGTAAATTAACATGTCTACTAAGAGGATATTATTCAGTTACTTAGAAGTATGTATAAGTATTATATGTTTGTGGTCCCCTTGTGATACAAGTTTTTTTTTT